>JAAALK010000080.1:54653247-54792760 GCA_019279435.1 Zizania palustris
AACCGGCCATCGGCCGAACCTAGACAAACCATGCCCAACAGCTAGTACAATCAGTGCGCAATGGCTACTTCGATCGAACCAGGCCGCGTCAGTTTAGTTCGGCTGATCAACGACTGAACCAAGATGACGTGGCGTGGTTCGGCTGATGAAGGGCCGAACCTGGCTCTATAAAAGGGGGTCGAACACCCCCTCCCCCACGCTTTGGCTGCCTCACTCTTCACCCGTAAGGTACTTTTTTCTCCCTCTTTTTTATATTCAGTTTTAAATATTTTGTAGTAGTTTAGGAGTAGTTTAGTAGTAGTTTAGGAGTAATTTATTAGTAGTTTAGGAGTAGTTTAATAGTAGTTTAGTCGTAGTTTAGTAGTAATTTAGTTATACTTTAAGTGTAATATAGGATTAATGTAGCATTATTTTATACCAACCTAATGAGCACAATACATTTAATTTACACATGCTTTATAGATAATTTAGGGTTATTTCATAGATAATTTAGCGGTATTTTAGAGATAAATTAGGGATGCTTTACACATGTTTTATAGATAATTATGGTGTAATGTACATGATAAATAAACAAAGTCCTTCATTGTTCGTAGCTTTGTTTGCTTGCTTAGTAATCTAGTTGATGCAAGACCTGACTACATCCGTTGTCTCCTGTGTTGCTACAAGTATTTGCACGTATTTTATTTTAGTTTGTTATATGTTTATTGTAGCTATAATTTCAACATGAATATCTTACTATGAAAAGCTTCATGATGTGGAGTCAATGTTGAATATTTCTTTGTTTTAGTCATATTATTTGGTGCTCTACTTTAGGATAGAACTTAATTGTTGTGTGAACTTAATGTTCTCACACATTATGAATAGAACATCATTTAGGATTTACTATAGAGATGGTCAAGTAATTATTGGTTATGACAGTGCTGATCTTAGTACTTTTCAATGTACTGAGAATAGTTTAAGTCAGATAGAGCAGCGTGGCATTAACAATATTAAAAAGTGGATGTATCATATTTTTGGTTAGTTATGGAGTAGTGGGATTTGCATCTATATGACCAATGCAGTCGTGTGACCGAAGGGTATTTTTTTTGAAATGAGACTTATTACCTCGAGCAACATGTGGAGAGGATATGTCAGAACCGCGTTAGAGAAAGGTTGGGAACATATTTTGCTAGTCTACTTCACTCCTCGTGTCCTTCCAACTCTAAACCCAACACCAGATCAAGTTGCTGAGTCAGGCATACAATTAGAGGTCGACCAGATTAGACAACTTCATGAGGATATCCTTGAGACAGATGTAGCAGCTCCAACTCGTACTGTACAATGGGCTACTTGAGGGCAAGTTGATGAACGGTAGAAAATAGAGGACATAGTTGAGTTTCTTGAGAGAGTGGACCAAGATTTCAAGGAAGTTGTGGAGCAAGGTGGAGACGAGAACTCCGATAAAGAAAACAAAGTAGTAGATGGCAACAATGACAATGAAGAGCTAGACATTATGATTTCCAATGAGTGGCAAGCAGATGATTTTGATACGCTTGCTATCAGTGATTGGCGTCAGACTCGTTGGGAGTATACACTGAATTAGTTGCACATGGATGTTGTGTATCCTATTAAGGATGCAATGCAAGATGCCATCAAAACATGGTTGTTGTCACTCCGGTGATAATTTCGAGTAAACAAGTCAAACCACATGACCTATGATGTTGTGTGTGAGAATCATGATTGTCCAATGAATGGTGTTTTTGTCATTTTACCTAGTAAGCAAGACTCGCACGTGTCATATGATTCAAAATCAAATGACTCCAAAAGTTCATCACTGTGGAGCTTCTGCACGCGCTTCACATTTATATGACCTAAACGACAATGCCAGACATAGGTATGATTCAAATCATTGAGTCGTTGTTTCATAGTACTAATGTTATAAACATGTGCATCATCAAGACTCAGAATATATAATACATTCACTCATGGACAAACACCAAAGAGCATGTTATTCGAAAATATTGAACAACTCTTGTTCTTTATTACAAATTCAAAACCATCTTCCTCTAAACATGAAGAAGAGATAATGTTTCTGCCTAAGGCGGGAATGAAATAACAATTATTCAAATCCAAAACTAGACCTGACAGTAGCGATAGTGAATAAACGCCAACGGCCAACGCTGCAACCTTTGCACCATTCCTGACGCGGAGATCCAGCTCGCCACTTGCACACTTTCTAACTCTACTTAGCCCCTGTAATGATTTGCAAGTATGAATCATCGATCTAGTATCAAATACCCATGAATCATTTGGACGAGTAGCAAGACTAATTTCAATAACATTAATACATGAAGCAAAAGTCATACTTCCCTTCTTGTTCTTCTGCTCTTCTAGATATACCTTGCAATTGCACATCCAATGCACAAGCTTGTGGCAGTGGTGGCACACATCAGAGTTAGTAGTACCCGACTTGGACTTTCCAGTTGGTTTATACTTCGCACTAGAGATCAAATATGTAGTCTTAGCCTTGCCCTTCCTCTTTCTATTTTTGTCGTCTTTCTCAACCATCAACACTTGATTTGGAGACTTCCTGATACTTTCCTCAGCAGTTTTAGCATCCCATGCAAATCAGCTAGTGTATTCTCCAGTCCAACCATGTTATAATTCATGATGAACGGCTCAAAGCTCGGTGGGAGCGACTAGAGAATGACATCAATAGCTAGGTATGGATACAGTGGGGTGCCCAGTCTCTCTAGAGTCTTAGTGTAACCAATCATCCTAATCACATGAGGACTCATAGGGCTCCCTTCAGCCAACCTACTTCCAAATAGGGCTTTAGACACATTGTATCTCTCAGCCCTTGCCTGGTTCTGAAACATGCCCTTAAGACCGATGATCATATCGTAAGCATCACATTCCACATATTGTTTCTGAAACTCAAAGGACATGCAGGCAAGCATTAGACAACTGACATCCACGGAATCACTAGCATGCTTCTCATAAGCACGCTTGTCTGGTGTAGAAGCATCCTCTCTTGGTTCATCAGGGTGAGGTTCCTCCAGAATATAATCCTTTTTCACTTGTTTAAGAATGATTCTCAAATTTCGATACCAATCCATAAAGTTTGTTCTAGATAATTTCTCACGTTCAAGAAGAGATCACAAATTAAAAACTGGAGTGCCCTTAATAGTAGAAGTAGTAGGTGCCATGATCTACAAAAGATTAAATGCAAGGTTTAGCACTATGCAATGTTTTTGTTCTATCCAATAAAATATGTACCACTATTTTCAACCAAGTAACTTTCCCTCTAATGACTAATAGTGGTGTAAGATCCATGGCCACACTATCTCCTAGTGAGATTTGGCATTACTGCTAGAAGCTAGTTGACATAGTTAAGCAACTACTTGCTAATCACATCTGTTGGGGGAAAATGCTTCACTTTCAGGACTTAGAGAGTAACAGTTCAAAATAACTTATCAGCTTCAAAGCTGATGGGCTTATGCACGGAGGTGGAGGAGTCATTAAGCCGAAGGGTGCTCTGACTTACTATCCAAAGGAACCCTCCGAAGGATATGAGGCTTCGGAGCAAAACGGCAAGGTTGATAAGATGTTTGACTTTCCTACTTGCTTCGGGTAGATTTTACCATTCTAACCCTGTTCAGGGTACCGAATAGTTTCCACTATGTCGGTTGTAATTAAGGGGTAAATAGGTCTTTTCCTTAGACTTTTTTGCCTATAAATACCCCCCTTTCTTACCCTGTAATAGGCATCGAATACTTAGCTATTCAGTACACACATTCGGACTACTTAACCTATTATCCAATTCGGAGGCTTGAGATAGTTCTTAAACACGAACTCATTGTTTGTCTGTTCTTAATCTTAGAGAACATGTTAGCGTAATCTTTTACGCCAACAGTTGGCGCCGTCCGTGGGGAACCTAGTTCTAGAAGCTAGTTCTCTACTGCTGATTGCACTTCGAATAGCACTTGTGGAGGGAGTTTCGGAGTCCCAAGATTCCGCGCACCCTTCGGTAAGGGGCTTCCTAGTGCAGTTCGAAGGCCTCCCCTTGCCTTCCCAGACCAATCGAAGTCCTCGGTCTTCGGACCTCTTCGTTGCTAGCTATGCCTCCAAAGAGGACCCTAGCCTCAGGTCCTCTCCGAAGGTCCCCTCGGACCAACGGAGCCGGACCCTCAGCTATTCCAACAATTCCTGAAGGCGTCTCTGGGCGTCAAGTGCCTAGAGGCCCTCGGGCTGCTCCTACGGTGCTCCAAACTGATTATGTCAGTTCCCGAGACCCGGAGCTCCCCTCCGACGAAGACGAAGACCTTCCTAAGGCCGAGGCTACTCAGATAGCGCAGCTTCAGGGGGAAGTGGCTTGGTGGAGGCAAGAGTCCGCTGATCGCCTCCGCTCCCAAGCCTCCACCCAGACTCTAGAAGGGCCCTAAGACGGTGGTGCCCTTCGATCCTAGATTCAAGGCCTCGAAGTTGCACAAGTACTCCGGCGGGTCAGACCCCGGGGAGTTCGCTCGTTCATACGCCCTGGCAATAGAAGCAAGCAGAGGGGTGTGCAACACTATGGCAAAGTGTTTCCCCCTCACTCTCGAAGGTGTGGCTCTCCGATGGTTCTGGTCCTTGAAGCCAGGATCGATCAGATCTTGGGAGTAGTTGAAGAGGAAGTTCGTAAGCAACTTCCAAGGTACCTTTCTGGCTCCGATGTCGATAGGGAGCTTATTCCAGGTGAAGCAGCGAGTAGGGGAGACACTTCGGCAATACTTCACGTGCTTCACCCACACCAAGTCACAGATCAAGGGCTTGTCTACCTCTTCGGTAGTCGACGCCGCCCGCGAAGGGGTGTTGAACCCCGATCTCCTCAGCAAGCTCCATCGGAAGCCTGTGTCATCCGTGGAACAGTTGATGGCATACTTCAAACAGTATGCCAAGGCAGAGGAAGGCTGCCTTCGATGAGTTGTAGCACCCGCACCAGCCCTTCGAGAGGTGAAGACGGAGCCTGAATCCTCAACTTCTCTGCAACCCCCTCAAGACAACCGCTTCAACGATCATAGGCGAGGGAAGAAGCATTTCTGCTCGGAGGTGTTGAGCATCGCACCCTCCATTCCAAAGGCACCTGCCAACTATCAGCAGGCGTAAGGCTTCAAGGCTGGAGTGCCGAAGCCCGAAGAGAGAGTACCTGGCAGACGCCAGAGTTTTTTCTGCTGCGTGCATGGCGACAACAGAAGCCATTACACAAAGGACAACAAGGCGGTGTTAACCCTTCGGGGTGAATACCTAGGACGAAGTACCGGGCGGGGTACTTTAGATCAAACCCCACCATCGGCATGGTCGGAGCCTGTGCAAATCGTGGCCCGAGCAGGTCTCCCCGAAGCCCCCATGCGGCTACCGGTGGCCAACATTATGCCACCGCCGAAGCAGGAAGACCCCCAAGACCGTGGCAAGCGAGTAGTCCTGCCCATCTCTGGAGGGGGGACCCTCGATAACATGTCCAAGAGGCAGCTGCGTGAATACGTCCGTGAGGTAGGGCACATTATGACCTCGAATTCCGTGGAGGGAATGCCTGAATGGTCTCATGTGCCTAATTCTTTTACTGCCAGTGATGTCGCGGGGGTGAAATTCCCCCATGCTAACCCCTTGGTCATTTTAGCAGATATAGCTGGGGTGGAATTTCGAAGGATCCTGGTGGACGGCGGGAGCTCCGCAGACATACTTTTTGTCCAGGCCTTCGACCAAATGTGCATACCTCGGAAGCATCTACTACCAGCGGCCCGACCACTTCAAGGTTTGGCAGGTCCGCCTCTTGATGCCCTCGGCCAAATAGGCCTCGAGGTTGCTTTTGGAGAGGGTTCTTTGGCTAGGGTGGAAGAGGTGATATTCGATGTTGTCGATGCCCCCTATGCCTACAACGCAATCTTCGGGCGAGGGATGCTGAACTAGTTTGGAGCTATAGCACATCACAACTATCTATGTCTCAAAATGCCCACGCAAGGTGGAGTTCTTACTGTTTCGGGAGACCAAGCTATAGCCCGAAGAATGGAATATGGTCAAGGCCAGCCGTTGGACCCCCGGCAAGTACATAGTGTGACGGAGCACACCGAAGAGGTTCCGGAGTCTTTGAACTCTTCGAAGGGCTCTCCCTTAAGCCAAGCCCGGAAGGTGATGTCTTGACGAAGATAATTCTGAAGGGTGGCATAGAATACCCAATATAGTTCGCCAAAGGGCTATCCCCAGAGATAGCTTCCTCGTTGGAAGAAGTTGTCAAGCAAAATTTGGACGTCTTTGCCTGGACTGATGAAGACATCACCGGGGTTGATCGGAGTATCATCGAGCACATCTTGCTCGTCAACCCGAAGGCTAGGCCAGTACGCTAGGGGCTCCTTAAGATGTCTGCGGAAAGGGTAGGCCTTGCCAAGATCGAAGTGGAAAAATTGTTAAGGGTTGGCATGTGCATCGATTTTACATCATTGAATAAGCATGCCTGCGAGACCCCTACCCTATGCCCCGAATAGACTAGCTGGTAGATTCCACAGCTGGCTCTGAATTGCTAAGCTTCCTCGATGCTTACTCTGGGTATCATCAAGTTTGGCTAAAGCGTGAAGACAAAGCCAAGACAAGTTTAATAACTCTATCCGGAGTATTTTGTTATGTAAGAATGCCTTTTGGCTTGCGGAATGCCGGAGCCACATTCTCACGTTTAATAGCTAAGGCTCTAGGTCACCAAATAGGCCGAAATGTCGAAGCCTATATGGATGACATTGTAATAAAGAGTGCTCAAAAGCACCAGCATAGTCTAGACTTAGCTGAAACATTTGAGAGCCTCCGAGCATGTGGAGTACGCCTCAACCCTGAAAAATGTATATTCGGGGCGCAAGCAGGAAAACTACTAGGGTACTTAGTTTCGAGCAGGGGAATCGAAGCTAGCCCAACGCAGATCTGTGCACTGCAAAGAATGGGCTCCACTAGAAAGTTTGAAGCAAGTCTAGGAGCTAACAGGAAGGCTTGCATCTCTTAGTAGATTCTTGGCCTGGTCAGCCGAACGAAGCCTTCCAATTTTCAAAGCCCTAAAGGGGTCCAAAAGTTTCAACTGGATGCTGGAGTGCCAGAAGAGCTTCAATGATATCAAGGCATACCTCGGAAGCCTGTCAACGCTTACTGTGCCCCTCCCGAAGGAAACACTCCTCGTTTATCTTGCAGCAACAGGCTCCGCAGTAAGTGCAATACTGGTCAGAGAAGTTGAGCTTAACAGAAAGCTAGTGCAAAACCAAGTTTATTTTGTTTCAGAAGCTTTGTCCGGAGCAAAGGCAAGATACTCCAAGCTCGAGAAATTTGCGTATTCCCTAGTAATGGCCTCGTGGAAGATAAGGCATTACTTTCTGGCGCATAACCTAATCGTTCCTACCTCGTATCCTCTTGGTGATATGCTTCGAAGCAAATATTCTACAGGTAGGATCGGAAAATGGGCTGTCGAGTTAGCCCCCTTTGGAATTTCCTTCACGGCAAGAACAGCTATCAAATCCCAAATCATAGCTGACTTTGTAGCAGAGTGGACTCCATCTGTAGTTTGGGCTCCAGAGGATCCCTCCAAAGGTTTATGGACAATATTTTCTAACGGAGCTTATCAGGCATCTGGTGCCAGAGCTGGAGCGGTAATTATATCACCATCAGGACAAAAGGCCACGTATTCTGCGAGGATCAACTTAAAGACCACCAATAATATCACAGAATACGTAGGGATCCTGCTAGGCCTCCGAAAGGCAAAGGCACTTGTAGCAGCAAGGATAATAATTAAAACAGATTCCCAAGTCATCGCAGGGCATGTTGACAAAAGCTTTCAAGCAAGGAACCCACATCTAGCGAAGTACCTGGAGGAAATCCGCAAAACTGAAGAAGCATTCAAAGGATTTTCTATTGGAAGTATCCCTCGAGCAGATAATCAACTTGCAGACATTCTAGCAAAAGCTGCAGCCAGAGCATTGGACCTCCCGGAGGGTGCTTTCTATGAAGAACTAGTCAAGCCCACAATCAATCAATTACCCTCCATAGAAGTCCTTTGCATTCCAGCTGCAGATTGGCGGGCTCCGATAATAATGGATGTCTTGCAAGGTAGCGCAGTTTCTTCAGAGGGTCCGGATTTCCGAAGGTTGCAAGCAAGGGCTCGAAATTATAAGCTTGTCAATGGAATGTTGTACAAAGCCGGAGTTTGTTCTCCTCTACTCCGGTGCATCTCCCAACCAGAAGGCCAAGACATACTTCGGGACATTCACGAAGGTTTATGTGGAAGCCACCTAGCACCTCGTGCTCTAGCAGGAAAGACACTTCGGCAGGGGCTCTATTGGCCGACAATTGTAAGAGATGCGGAGGAGTTGGTTCAAACCTGCTAAGGATGACAGTGGATGGGAAGAAGAAGCCATCATCCGCCAGTACCACTTCAAGTCATTGCCCGGTATGGCCAATGGCTCGGTGGGGCATGGACCTCATCGGCCCTTTTCCAATGGCCAAAGGCAGCTTGAAGTTTGCAGTGGTAGCAATCGAATATTTTTCCAAGTGGGTCGAAGCAGAACCTTTGACTGCTATCACTTCAAGGAATGTGCAAAAAAATTTCTGGCAAAATATTATATGCAGGTTCGGAGTACCAAGGGAGCTAACTGTGGATAATGGAACCCAGTTCGAAGCTGACACATTCAAAGAATTTTGTGAAGAACTGGGCATTAAGTTATGCTTCACAGCAGTGCGCCACCCACAGTCCAACAGAGCCGTCTAGCGAGCCAACTGCAATATTCTCTCCGGTCTGAATCGAAGGATTGTCGGGTTGGCCAAGGGGCTGTGGGTCGAAGAGCTCCCCAAGATTTTATGGTCCATTAGGACCACTCAATCCAGGTCCACAGGCTTTACCCCATTTAGACTACTATTCGGAGATGAGGCCATGACTCCTACGGAGCCCAGGGGTGGATCCCTTCGTGTAGTACAACCGGGAGACGAAAACGAGAGGAACACTTCGCTAGACTTGTCAGAAGAAACAAGGCTTCAAGCATTCGCCAATATGACGAAGTACCAAGACCAAACAAAAACATGGTATGACCCGAAGATAAAGCTGAACGAGCTTAGACCAGGTAACATATTATAAGTATGTTATTTCTTCATCTAACATGTTATTGCAGGAGAGTCGAAGTCTTACCTAGATTTCAGAGCTCACCCTCTGAAGCGTGTTGAAACACTATTGGCCAGTCAGCCCCGAGGGGTCAAATTCGAAGAGCGATGAACTCTTCAGCAAGGTCACGCATGCTCATGCGACTAGCCACTAAAGTTAATAGCCCTAGCCGCGTTGAGAGCAGGCTAGGGTTCGGGGTGACCATCCGCCTCCTTTCGAAACCAGATCTCTTGGAGGGGACCAACGAGGGGGGAGTCCTCTCCGACTTCGGCGTAGAACCACCGAAGGATCCAGTTAGTATACCATCAGTCGTTGATGGCCTATGCTGGAAAATGCTGGGCGTGCTCCCTCCGCAACTGGAAGTTGACGCTTCCGAAGGCCGTTATCACTTTGGTGTCTCCGGGGCCATCTTTGTAGGACCGAAAATAGCGACCAGAGGGGGGGTGAATGGGCGCCTAAAAATTTATTGCTAAACTATATCGAAAAACCAACACCCAACCAACTTAACCGGACAAACAATATTAGTAAAGTAAATTACCGGTACTATAGTTGTCTAGCCTAAAAAATGACTGGTGTCCTAATTAAAATGATATTAAAGCTAAACTAAAAGGAATCACTGCAGTAAATAAAAATGGGTACTAGAAATATTTAATGACGTAATAAAAACCACTAAATATCTTAATAAAATGTTCAGATTGCAGTCTAAAAATAAAATACTAATTAACTGAATAAAATATGGATCATCTAAAATTAATTCAGAGATAACCTAAAAATATTTCAGGTAAAGACTAGAATTTAAAAATACTACTATGACTAATAAACTTTTCTTTACTTTTTATATAAGCAGATTAAAAAGATATAAATAAAAATATGCGATTGCTAAAAAATAGTCTGGTAGATTAAATTAACACGAACTTTCTAAACAAATTTTCCGCTAATTAATTAATAGATGATTATCTCAAAAAATGATCTACTAAAAATAGGAGATTAGAAAACTAACCTGCATCTACCAACGTCGCCGCGAACCGTCCGCAGAATCTTCACGCGCTGCTCGTTACCGCTAACAGACTTCACGCGCTGCTCGTCTGCAATGTGCTGCCGCAGGCACTGAGCACAGCCAGCCAAAAGGCTGTTGCCTTTTTGCTGCCCTGCACGCTGGTGGGTCCCACACGGGAAATCTGCACGCCAAAAAGAATACTTCCACTACCTATGCTGTGGGGCCCGCTCCCGGCTGGTTTGTGCTGTCGGCCGAAGAAAAAAATTGTGCTGCTGGTCTCGATTTGCGTGCCTAGGAAAGCCTGGACTGCACGTTGCTTTTCACACGCAAGAGCTGGCGAGAGGCACCGCCAAGAGCCATGTGTACCGTCGCCTGTGCACCGCACACTTTCCGTGGGGCCCGCTGCCATGCAGCACAACTGTGCTGGCCGAAAAAAATGCTTCTTGCTGCTGCTTTTCGTGGACAGCAGTGCCTGAAGAAGCACACCGAAGACGCGCAAGCCGCCACGCAATGCCGAGAAAACACCACAGCAAGGAACGACGTTAAGTCGCAGATGAAAAAACTTCGGAGACGAAAAGTTTTCGGTGGAAAGCGAACGCGGAACTAGAAAAAGTTGGACTGTAAATTGATCTATTAGAAAACAGTCATCTATCCCCACGGGGATAGGGGTCTATTTATAGGCGACTCTAATACATAAAAAGACTAATTTACCCCTAGGGTAAATTAAACTGACTCTAAAATAAATTTGGAAAATTACTAAAATATTCTTAGAAAAATCACCTCACTCAAATAAAAATATTCTAAACTTAGAAACTAAATATTAATATCCTAAAAATGAATTAATCATAGATTGTCAGTTTTGCGCCGAAACTGACAAAGCGTCCACCGTCTTCGCACCGGGTACCCGGATTGGGCTGACCCAACCCCGCAGCTTCCTCAGCCCGGCAATCACTCGCCTCCCGTGTACCTGAGTCAAACCCAGTCAACAGACCAGTGGATCACCTGCCACTCCTAGACATGTAGCCGGATTAGGCCAGCCCGACTCTGCGGCTCCTCTGCCCGGCCGTCGCTCACTGCCCGTGTACCTGAGTCACATCTGGAGTATCAAACCCATATACTTCAACATGGTTTCTCAATCTCCCCGTTAATGAGTGCATTGTCAACACCATTTTCAGCTCATCTTCAGAACCTGCAAAACATGTGAAAACAGGAAAAAAAAGACGAAAGAAAATAGAAGAAAGAAAATAACAGTTTAACCCTAATGACCAAAAGCCAAACAGACGCAAGAGAAACATGGTCATTATGGTTAAATAAAAATAAAGACTCAAAAACAAGTGCAAATCTCAGAATTACCAACAAGGAACTCCCCCTGAAATAAATCGCAGAGAAAGCTAAAAAAATGTACTCCAAAATTTCTCCCCATTGTTGACAATTGGACTCATCAAGTGAGACTAAATGCACTCTAAAGAGACATAGACACAAACTCCCCCTGAAATGCAGCTCCCCCTCAAAATATGCCATGAATGCAGATAGAGTGCAGGTGGAGTGTGAAAAGCATGCTTCTTAGATATGATTAACTGCAATTACAACATCTAACAGGTATAGCAAAAGATATAATGTCGAAGATACATGACATGATCAGTGCAATAGATGATATCTAAAGAGAGTCACTAGCACACATTTTTCGGTTTTTGGAAACAAAAGCATCACCACATTTTCTAGTTGACAAGCAAGGTAAAACATTATATGCAAAAGCTAACTGATATCTACCAAGATAAGCATTGTCCAAATCAAAGTGCTTCAGCAAACTTGTCATCTTTTTAAATTTTCAGACTAATTCTTTTTCCTTTTTAATTTTTTTTCATTTCTGCCAGGGGTTATTTGTGTGTCAAACCTTATGCTAACCGACCAATTCATGCCTAGGCCAGAACTGGACCATCAGAAGCTTAAGACATTGATCTTGGCATACATTACACCGTCCTAGTTCATACCAAAGTGCTATGGTAGGCAGTCCAGAACAATGCAATGCGACAAAGCAAACCCACCTGGATCTTTTCTGATAATCATAAAAATGCATAAATTTTTCATTTTTCAGAATTTTTATCATTTTTATAGCACATTTTTCATATTTAAAGTATATAAATGTCCAAGTTGCATATCTGCATCTACGTAAGGATCTAGCTACAAGGCATGTAAAAGATAGCAAACGCATTCAGCCTACACATGCTAGTTACCAGAAGCAATGGTGATTATTTTTCAATTTTAAAACATAAAAGCCATGCATATGACAAATATCAGATATATCACGTGAACTGAAACAAAACATGATCATCGACAAGTAATCAGAAACATATACTAGCTAGAGATAGTAAAGCAGATTAATCATATAACAAAAGCAAGCTCAAAATGTGATTTATGATTATGCATGATATGAACGCACACAAAAAGACTCAATAAAAAATAAAGAAAAAAAGAAAAAACTGACTCAAAGTATCCTAAAAAGGATACACAACTCCCAAATCCCCTCGCAAACGCTCAAAATTAGACTGATCTAGGGGTTTAGTAAAAATATCAGCCAACTGCTGATGGGTATCAACATGTATAAGATCAATGACCCCTTTCTCGTATTGATCCCTCAGAAAGTGAAAGCGCACATCAATATGTTTGGTTTTAGAATGAAGACATGGGTTTTTTCCTATACTAATTGCACTAGTGCTATCACAAAACAAAGGAACTCTCGAAGGGAAGAACAACCCAAAATCCCGCAAAGTAGAAATCATCCAAACCAACTGAGAACAGCAGCTAGCAGCAGCTACATACTCAGCCTCAGTAGTAGAAAGCGCAACTCTAGATTGTTTTCTAGAGGACCAAGAAACAAGTGAAGAACCAAGAAGCTGGCAAGTACCGGAAGTCGACTTGCGATCCAGCCGGCACCCACCAAAATCAGTGTCCAAAAAACCAGCTAAATCAAGAGACGATGATGCAGAATAATAAAGACCTAAATCAGGAGCGTAAGTAAGATACCTGAAAATACGCTTCACAACCTGCCAGTGAGATGCGCGTGGCGAAGACTTAAACCGCGCACACACACCTACGGCAAACTGAAAATCCGGTCTAGTCGCAGTCAAGTATAGCAGCGATCCAATCATCCCTCGATACTCTCTCTCGTTTATCTTGACGTCGTCCTCGTCCTTGTCCAGACCTCCAGATGTGCCCATTGGGGTTATCTGTGGCTTTAGCTCTCCACCAAAGTCAAATTTCATTAACATATCTCGTGTGTACTTACCCTGGTCGATGAAAATGTCGTCCTTGGTCTGCTTGATCTGGAGCCCTAAAAAGTACTTGAGTTCTCCCATGAGACTCATCTCAAACTCGCTATGCATCTACTCAAAAAACTTGGATACAAGCTCATTAGTAGAACCACCAAAAATAATATCGTCAACATAAATCTGAGCAACCAATAAGTCTGTGCCATCTCTAAGCAAGAAAAGAGTCTTGTCCACAGAACCCATCACAAAACCTTTCCGCAACAAGAACTACTTCAGGCGATCATACCAAGCCCTGGGGGCCTGCTTCAGACCGTATAAAGCGTTCTGCAGCTTGTAAACATGTTGTGGAAATTTAGGATTCTCAAAACCGGGGGGTTGCTTAACATAGACCTCCTCCTCTATATACCCGTTTAGAAAATCACTCTTGACATCCATTTGATGAAGCTTAAAACCTTTAGAAGCAACAAAGGCCAAAAGAATACGAGTGGACTCAAGGCGAGCAACAGGGGCGAAGGTCTCTTCAAAATCAATGCCTTCTTTTTGACAAAAACCCTGTGCCACTAATCGAGCTTTGTTGCGCACCACAACACCATCTTCTCCTTGTTTGTTCTTAAACACCCACGTGGTGCCAATGGTGTTACATCCAGGTGGAAGCTCAACTAGTGTCCAAACCTGATTGCGAACAAAGTTTTCAAGCTCTTCTTGCATGGCGTTTATCCAATTTGAATCGGAAAGAGCATGAGAAACATCTCAGGGATCAAAACTAGCAACAAAAGCAGACTCAACAAACATAGCAAGTGAACCAGCTGAGGAACGTAAGGATCTCTCCATAAGATCACGAATGATGAGCTCTGAAGGGTGATCACGCTAAACTACATGGGATCCTAGGTGATTTGATGTCACCTCACTAGAGTCAGCAACTGGCTCCTCTGGACTCCGCTGAGAAGTCATCTCACTGGAGTCAACACCTGGCACCTCTGGACTCGGCTGATGAGGCTCGATCGAAGTAGAAGGAGTAATTAGATTTCCATCCTCATCCTCAGTCGAAGTCTCAGAAGGTGTGCGGTCTGTAGGCGGTGCAGAGGGCCCACCCTCATCATCAGCAGGAGGGTCATCATCTTCCTCAAAGATGGACTCTCCAAGCTCATCATCTCCAGAAAACTCAAAAGAGGGAGTAGGCGAGGGCAAAGACTCATCAAAGGAAACCTCACAAGTCTCGACAAGCATCTGGGAGTCTAGGTTCCAAACACGAAAGCCTCGTGAATGCAAAGCATAACCTAGAAAGACTCCATCCTAGCAACGAGACTCAAACTTATCCAAATGTCCTTCCTTCTTAAGCACAAACAACTTGCATCCAAAAGCTCGCAAGTGACTCACCTTGGGCTGTCTACCAAAACGCAACTCATATGACGTCTTACCTAATTAAGCTCTAAGAAAAATGCGATTGGCAAGATAGCAAGCTGTGTTCATTGCTTCAACCCAAAAACGCATAGGAGTCCTATGCTCATCAAGCATCATCCTGGCCATCTCGACAAGCGTGCGGTTTTTTTGCTCCACAACGCCGTTCTGTGGGGGAGTGTAAGGAGCAGAGAATTGATGATCAAGACCCTGTTCACTACAAAAACTGGCGAACTGAGAGTTCTTAAACTTAGATCCGTTGTCCGAACGAATTGCTCGCATCAGACCATTGTTCTCGTTCTTCAGCTTCAAAATTAGTTCATGAACATACTAAAAAGTCTCATCCTTAGAATCTAGAAAGTAAACCCATGAGAATCGAGAAAAATTGTCAACTATTACAAGGGTGTACCACTTCCCACCGACTGAGCGTACTCGAGCTGGACCTACTGTGTCCATGTGCAACAGCTTTCCCGGGTACGAAGTCATCACCTGAGTCACAGGTGCGTGAGAAGCAGCAACCATTTTCCCTTGACGACATGGATCACACACTAGATCCTTCTCCATCTTAAGCTTAGGCAAACCTCGGATAAGATCTATAGAACTCAATCTAACAAGTAGATCAAAGCTGAAATGACCTAACCTTCTATGCCACTTCCATAGCTCAGAGGAGGATCCGGCCATCAGATAGCGAGAAGGGCCAGAAGAACTAGAGAAATCAATACGAAAAACCTTACCAAAAGGTAAGATCCGGCAAACTAAAGATCCTCTATAATCAACAACAGAAGATATGCCCTTCTTAAAACGCACTTCTAAACTATCCTCAAGCAGTTGCGAAACAGAAATTAGATTAAAGTTCAGATTTCCAACTAAAGCAACATTCTTCAAAGAGAAATAATCAGAAATACGAATCGACCCAATACCTTGTACCTTCCCTTGACCACTGTTCCCAAAAGTTATGTATTCCTTGGAGCTTGGGGGAGTGAGACTGGAGAACCATCTGCGGTGTCCTATCATATGGCGAGAACATCTTGAATCCATGATCCATACGTCCTCCGATCCTCGATCCTGCATGATCAATGGTCATGAGTGGGAGCAAATGGTTGACCACTAGGTCTAGCAAAAGTACTAAACTAGTGTCGAGCCATCTGCTCGTATGTAGGAAACCAAAAGGAATCATATGAGTCTGGACCAAAATGCGGCTCAAAGCTGTGGTCCTCTATTCTACCTAAAATCATGGTCACGAGATCCAAAACCGTATCCATAATGATCTGGAACTCTACCGGAACGGAAACCACCCTCCGGAGCACGGTCATGAAAATCGTCTCCTCTACCACCACCTACATGACGTGGCATGGCCTCTGGCCTCTCTCTACGTCGAGGAACTCTCTGTCTACAATCCTGCTGGTAGAACTGCTCCTGCCCACCTCGAGCTCTCTCTGCTCGCTCAACCCGCTTCCTCCTGAAGCAAAACTCCCCAAGATGCCCGTCTCTCTGACAAAACTCACAGTGATAGGTAGGCTTCTTGGGATGTCGTTGTGGCTTAGGGTTCTTAGGCTTGGTGGTGTTGGGTGTAGCATCTTTGGTGTGAGAGGGTCCAGGTAAGGAATCAAGAGAAGTGTGGAGAGTTTTAGGCTTTGGAACCCAGATCTGCTTCTTAGGTGGAGCTTTAGGTTGTTCTTGGATCACTTCATTCTTAGGCTTACTATCCTTAAAGGACTCATTGGAGTGAGTCTTGGGATATCTCTGTTTGGGAGTCATTTTACTCCACTCCACTTCACGGCTAATGGCACTCTAAAAATCAGCCTTGGTATATGTGTAACCTACCCCAAACCCATCCTGTCTCTTGAACTGCTGGATCATCATGTCGAGCTGTGGCTCTCTGGCACTAATCCAACTCAGGATCTGACGGAGGTAAAAGTTCTCATTCTGAACATCAGCTAGCTCCTCTCTCAAAGAAGCTAACACCTCTACCTGAGACAAGCAGATCTCACACTCTTTATAAACTACGATAGACTTCTCAGCTTTTAGCTTGATCAACTCCATTCTAATCTACAGACAGTTCTCACAAACAGTGGGTGGAACTGACAAGGTCTCAAGCTCTAGCTTAGTCTGCTCCAACTCAGCACTCACTCCAACTAACTCGCTCAACTGCTCATCACTCTTGGTTCTCAGCTCAGCTATACAAGCTAAATGGGATGGGCAGTCTACACAAGGTACGACGACAGTGGCATGAGCATCTTTTAGCTCCTACTGAGCGCTCTCAAGCTTAGTGGCCAATGCGTCTCTCTCATCTACTCTCTCTGTGTACCTAGACTTAAGAGTCGTCAGGTCACACAACAGCACCTCACAGTTAGGGCACTCACCACTATCTCCCAAGCAAGGGGAAGAAGACAGACTCTCAATCTTGCCATTTGCCGTGGCAAGCTCACTCTCAAGCTCATCTATCCTCTTCTTAGCCCCTCTAAGCAGTTTCTCCCTATACTTCAACTCCTGACTATTCTGTTCTAGTAAATTAACAACTTCTTGTTCATAGGATGATACCTTCTCATCGTCGTCATCGTCAGAGTCGTCGGAGGAGTTCTTTTCTTTCTTCTCCCCAAGAGCCATTGAGCAGAAGCTCTTGTGGGGTCTTCGGCTGTCACGTGAGCATCTCTTTGGCTTGTCCCTGAAGGCCATGAAACAGAGGCCCGCCAGATCATCCCTATCCTTCCCCTTCCTAATCACGATCTCTTCATCACTTGAGCTCGACGATGAGGAGGAAGACGAGGATCTCTTGGAGTAGCTTTTCTCCATCTCGGCGAAGAAAGCCTTGTCTCGTTTCTTGTTCTCACGCCTTTAGTCCTTCAAATCCTTTCGAAAGAATCTCGTCTTGGGCTTGCCCTTTATTGTGTTGTCGTACTTGTCGGAGTCATAGGAGTTGCCACCGGTTCCCTTCTTGTAATTCTTCCACTTGGGGCAGTCGGCATTGAACTGACCTGTATCACCACACTCAAAACATCCAGATTTTGTGCTTTGTCTCATAAACATTCTCTTATCATAGACACGTCACACCCGGTTGTTAAACAAGCATAGATCATCATCTCCTAGAGTATCAAGTTGTTCCTCGGAAATAGACAACAAGGAAAACGCAGTAAAACTCATGGCATTAGGATCAGCAGATGGTGTCGCAAGCGCCATAGTCTTTTATCCAGAACCAGTGAGATTTGATCTCAACTGGATATCGACCTCTGAGGCCTTGAGCTTACTAAAAAGCTCTGCGACGGTCAAAGTATCATAAGACGCTCTCTCAACCGTTAATGATCGATTGAAAACGACCAAACAAAGCCTCAACCGTCTCACCCGACTTCTGTGAGAAATTCTTATACTCACGCCGGTAGGTCTGATATAGCTTAGCCTCGACCTAAGCTATCCCCTCATGGTGTGCCTGGAGGGTAGCCCAGATCTCTCGAGCAGTGGTGAGATGGCTAACACGCTCAAACTCACTAGGACCTAGACCAGAAAATAAAATATTCACCGCCTTACTATTTTTTTGATGCTAGGTAACTACATCTGCAGCAGTATCCGCAGCAATAGTCGTTATGGTGAAATTAGGATGAACACAAATCTCCCATATTTATGAGCTCTGGCTCATAAGGTATGCTCGCATGTGAGTCTTCCAATAAGTGTAGCCAAAAGCTTCTAGGGACGGGATTTTACCAGAAGATGTCATGGTCACTACCTAGGTTTAGAATCGGTTAAGATATTAGAAAACCCTAACCTTGCTCTGATACCACTTGTAGGACCAAAAATAGAGACCAGAGGGGGGTGAATGGGCGCCTAAAAATTTCTTGCTAAACTATATCGAAAACCCAACACCCAACCAACTTAACGAACAAACAATATTAGTAAAGTAAAACCACCGAAGGATCCAGTTAGTATACCATCGGTCGTTGATGGCCTATGCTGGAAAATGCTGGGCGTGCTCCCTCCGCAACTGGAAGTTGATGCTTCCGAAGGCGTTATCACTTTGGTGTCTCCGGGGCCATCTTTGTAGGACCGAAAATAGCGACCAGAGGGGGGTGAATGGGCGCCTAAATATTTATTGCTAAACTATATCGAAAACCTAACACCCAACCAACTTAACCGGACAAACAATATTAGTAAAGTAAATTACCGATACTATAGTTGTCTAGCCTAAAAATGACTGGTGTCCTAATTAAAATGATATTAAAGCTAAACAAAAAGGAATCACTGCAATAAATAAAAATGGGTACTAGAAATATTTAATGACGTAATAAAAACCACTAAATATCTTAATAAAATGTTCAGATTGCAGTCTAAAAATAAAATACTAATTATCTGAATAAAATATGGATCATTTAAAAATTAATTCAGAGATAACCTAAAAATATTTCACGTAAACACTAGAATTTAAAAATACTACTACGACTAATAAACTTTTCTTTACTTTTTATATAAGCTGATTAAACAGATATAAATAAAAATATGCGATTGCTAAAAAATAGTCTGGTAGATTAAATTAACAAAACTTTCTAAACAAATTTTCCGCTAATTAATTAATAGATGATTATCTCAAAAAAATGATCTACTAAAAATAGGAGATTAGAAAACTAACCTGCATCTACCAACATCACCGCTAACAGATCTTCACGCGCTGCTCGTCTGCAATGTGCTGCCACCGGCACTGAGCACAGCCAGCCGAAAGGCTGTTGCCTTTTTGCTGCCCTGCACGCTGGTGGGTCCTGCATGGGAAAGCTGCACGCCAAAAGAAGACTGCCACCGCCTGTGCTGTGGTCCCGCTCCCGGCTGGTTTGTGCTGCCGGCCGAAGAAAAAAATTGTGCTGCTGGTCTCGATCTGTGTGCCCAGGAAATCCTGGACTGCACGTTGGTCTGCACACGCAAGCACTGGCGAGAGGCACCGCCGAGAGCCGTGCATGCCGTCGCCTATGCACCGCACACTTTCCGTGGGGCCCGCTGCCGTGCAGCACAACTGTGCCGGCCGAAAAAAACGCTTCCTGCTGCTGCTTTTCGTGGACAGCGGTGCCTAGAGAAGCACACCGAAGATGCGCAAGCCGCCACGCAATGCCGAGAAAACAACACAGCAAGGAACGGCGTTAAGTCGCAGATGAAAAAACTTCGGAGAAGAAAAGTTTTCGGTGGAAAGCGAACGCGGAACCAGAAAAAGTTGGACTGTAGACTGATCTATTAGAAAATAGTCATCTATCCCTAGGGGGATAGGGGCCTATTTATAGGCGACTCTAATACATAAAAAGACTAATTTACCCCTAGGGTAAATTAAACTGACTCTAAAATAAATTACGAAAATTACTAAAATATTCTTAGAAAAATCACCTGACTCAAATAAAAATATTCTAAACTTAAAAACTAAATATTAATATCCTAAAAACGAATAAATCATAGATTGTCAGTTTTGCGCCGAAACTGACAAAGCATCCACCGTCTTCGCACCGGGTGCCCGGATTGGGCCGACCCGACCCTGCAGCTACCTCAGCCCGGCAATCGCTCACCGCCCGTGTACCTGAGTCAAACCCAGTCAACATACCAGTGGATCATCTACCGCTCCTAGCCATGTACCCGGATTGGGCCAGCCCGACTCCACGGCTCCTCTACCCGGCCGTCGCTCATAGCCCGTGTACCTGAGTCACATGCGCCTCAGACTCGGCAGGCCTTCATATCTCTCTTCCTTTGACTTCTGTTGACAATCACTCATCACATATGGAGTATCAAACCCATGTACTTCAACATAGTTTCTCAATCTTGCGGATTTGGTTGGCAAATGGCTTCGTGGGTGGCGGCGAAGACCTCTGATTGCCCTTCACACCCTTCGGCTCGAAGCGCCCACTCGAAGATGGCCAGCCGGGGTGATAGCATTGGGAGATAGCTGAGGCAAGATAATGTGGAACATGTCCAATACCTCAGATAAGAAATTGATGGCAGGAAGCCCCAGACCTGCTTCGAAGAATGCCTCGAAGACCACGACTTCTCCGGTTCGTGGCCTCGGAGTTGATTCTTGTCCGGGGACCCGAGTCCTCATTCCGGACCCCAACTTCCCTTCCACGGATTCTTCGATAGATTTTGCGATGCTTGTGGATTGGCCGATGAGGAAGCTTTGAGGGATCTTCTTCTTGGATGGCGGGCGGAGTTCCCGAGGGTTCTTGGGCCAGGTGTCTCTCGGAGCTCCCGCCATTGATGCTACGGTTGAAGCCGCCCACGCTTGCCTCTGCGCCAAAGTACCCGCCGCCGCCCTTTTTATAACCTTCCGCTAGTTGTCGTGCTTCGATTACATTCACACTGCAGGTTCGACTTCCGTCGCTGGCAGGTGGGTCCAGGAAGCGAAACGGTGTGAGTCCGCCGTAAATTTTGACCGTTACCTTTTGAGAGTGTAACGACTACTTGTATAGTAATGGTTATAAATAAACGGCTCTTCACGACGTTTGGACTTCGCAATGGTTCTCTTACCCACGAAGCGTTCACACGGCGGTTGTGGGCTCGAAGCCGTTGTCCGAATGCTTCAGGGTCCAAGACACTTCGAATGATTGTAATGTGTTCAAACTTCTCTAAGTCTCAGAATATGAAAATGTTCCTTGCGTATATTGCTTCCCTCCTATACAGGTCAAGTTCGGAGAAGCGTATTCGAGGGGCTACTATTTGGGGAAAATGCTTAATTTCAGGACTTAGAGAGTAACAGTTCAAAATAACTTATCAGCTTCGGAGCTGATGGGCTTATGCACGAAGGTGGAGGAGTTGTTACGCCGAAGGGTGCTCCGACTTACGATCCGAAGGAACCCTCTGCAGGATATGAGGCTTCGGAGCAAAACGGCAAGGTTGATAAGATGTTTGACTTACCTAATTGCTCCACGTAGATTTTACCATTTTAACCCTGTTCAGGGTACCGAATAGTTTCCACTATGTCGGTTGTAATTGAGGGGTAAATAGGTCTTTTCCTTAGACTTTTTTGCCTATAAATACCCCCCTTTCTTACCCTGTAATAGGCACCGAATACTCAGCTATTCAATACACACATTCGGACTACTTAAGTTATTATCCAATTCGGAGGCTTGAGATAGTTCTTAAACACGAACTCACTGTTTGTCTGTTCTTAATCTTAGAGAACCTGTTAGCGTAATCTTTTACGCCAACAACATCATATGTGACTCTTGTTGTTGGAGAAGCATCCAATGCTCGACTCCAACTCCTATGCTCGAAGGCCCAAAACCATTTTGATAGCCTTGTCAAATGAACCAATACTATGCACGCAGAAGTCCGACTTCCTCCCCAGCTGGTCAAGATAAAAGATAGCAGCCTACTTTGGCAGACTCACTATCGATGAGCACGAACCTTGGTGGGTGAAGATATTGGGAAGAGCATCAATACTTAATTTTGTAAGGGAAAACTATTCTAGCACGGTAACGTCTCTTGTGTACATGAAACATGCAATAATAGTATAACAGGAACGTAAGAAAGCATCACAGGCAATCATATTAACTGTGACATAGCATGGCCTTCTTCCCATGGCGACCTCCATCTCCATGGCTCCCGTCATTGAGTGCGTGCACCCAGCCTCCATGAAGGGTATCAGTCTATCTCTCATAGCCTATACTAAATACATGGGCCGAAGCACCATGGAAACGGCATGCAAACCGTAATAAATTTTACATCAGCCTTGGGCTATAAATAACCATGACACATAGGCCATATTTAATTTACATTCATTGCATGCATCTCATACATCACATTTATCCAAGGCCATGCTAGTGATATCATTCTCTGCAAAACAAAGTTAGGCAAGCAATCTATAAGTGATTGGATTCTAGATCTGAAAAACCCAGCTCAACAAGCTTCAAAATTTTAAATATGATCAGAATCCTGGACCACAACAATTTCTTTCTGTATTGAATCATTATTCGATATCAGAACATCAGATCACTATCGGAACTTCCAATCCACCATCGGAACTTCTGATCAATATCGGAACTTTCGATTTACCATGAACAGAAATAGATCTAATCTGTTTTCCACCATGTAGGCTCTAATACCACTGTTGGGGAATGGGGAAGCTACGCTAGCTAGCAAATTCAAAATTTTTGCCCTAAGCCCAAGATTCATGCGCGTGTGAGATCATGGATTGTTACCTTCTAGCACGAGATGCACTAGGTGCAGCGGAAGAAGATGTCGGAGGTGCGCGACAAATCTATCCTCGCTTCGTCCTTGTCGTCCCTTGCCGATCCGGTCGATGAATACGACATAGTCGTTCGGATGAAGATGTCCACTAGCGTCGCTATTGGAGCAACGCCTCCACGGTATCCACACGTACAGGGATGGAGTTCCTCCCACAGTAGAGTTCTAGCACCGCACGTAAGAGACGGGGATCCTTGACCTCAATGATTGAGATCAAGAAAGGGAAGAGAGGAGTCTATGGTGACTAGGTCTAATCTAGGCTTATTCCTTATTCCAAGACATCCTCCTCCTCTCCTTTTATAGCGCTGATAGCCCCTTGGTCATGCTCATCTCTAAACCCTCAAAACCATAACAGATCCATTATGTTCACCCATGTTGGAACTTCTAATCCTGGATCGGAACTTTTGACAGGGTATTTTAGGTCTCCCGATACAGTACTATGCACAATAGATCCAATCTGTTTTCGCCCACCTTAGAACTTCCAATACTATATCAGAACTTCTGATCAGTACAAACTTCCTCGGTTCCAAATCAGAACTTTCGGCTCATCTAAACTTTCGATACCATATCAGAACTTTTGAAGCAACATTTGCTCTCTGACTCGAGACCAAAAATAATCAGAACTTTCGATTCATGGAATTTTCATGGTCATATCCTTCAGTTGGTACTTTGATCGACATATTTTAGCATCAACACACTTTTTGGTGACTCTGTTGGGGAAAACATGCCAAGTACTACTACATCGGCGATGGGTACACCTACTACGTCTACATCAATGGGACCCTGGATGTCGATGGACCCAGTGGGGAGCACGGAGATCGATGAAAGCAACATCATCCTCCCCACCCTCGATGACCTCTCCGACGAAGATAGGGCAGAGATCAAGGTCAAGATGGAGTTGCATGATCTCCTTCTTGGTTGCTTCACCAAGAATCGCGGGGGCTTCGTCAAGCATGACATCGACTTCCCCGACCTCTCTGGGAGCAAGGTAACACCGTCGTTCCCTCGACTATCCTCTTGGAACATTGAGCAAAAGAGTAGCCACCATAGTAGTCCAGGCAATTAGCGCAACTTTTGCAAATCATCTATAGGTCATGGTCAACTCTAAAATAGAGGCAATGTTTATGAGATTCGGCTTTTCCAAGGCTGCTTCTCTAACTCCGGTTGCTATTGTACCCCTTGTACATCACATACACGGTAGAACCGACGGAACTACCGAGAAAATCATCGTGTCCCCGATCTCATCATCTATGGTCTAGACCGCGTTCAACCCTATCGGTTAGACCAGCCCTTGGGCCGATCAGACTGGCATATGCCAACCTCAGTAGCCAACAATAGTCGGTCAGGCCTACCATCAGGCTAGTCTGACCGGCCACTACACCCTTGGTCAGACCGCACCTACCACGTATTGTGTGCCGCCTCCGCCCATGCCTACTCTACCCTTTCCCGTGCTGCCTACACCTCCTGCTCCGGCGCACCCATATAGGCCCGAGCACATCCCTTGTCATGAGCTGGCACAAGCGGAGGAGCCACACGGCTGACATGCCGAGATACCACCACGTGTCGTGCCCTCGCAGGAGAGACACGTGCAAGAAAGTGGCGTAGATGACATCGAAGAGTGAATTCGTGAGCTATTCAGAGAATGTGTTGGTTTCACACCTAGGGATCGGACTAGGGTTTACAACAAGACGTAACCCGACCACTTCGACATTATCCCGTACCCGCATGGCTTTACGGTTCTTGAGTTCACTAAATTTGATGGTGAAGGTAGTAAAACCACCCTAGAGCACATAGCCCAATTCCAAGCACATTTTGGCGAAGCTATTGGGTCAGATGCGCTGAAGATTAGGTTATTTTCCCTATCGCTTTCTTGCACTGATTTCACGTGGTTTTCGGTGTTACCTTCAAACTCCGTGCAGACCTAGGCCTAGTTAGAGCAGAAGTTCCACGATTACTTTTATAATGGGGAAACTAAACTTAGGCTCTCACACTTGACATCGGTTAGGCAGAAGGCTAATGAGAGTATCTCTGAGTACATTAGGTGCTTTAGAGACACTAGAAACTGATGTTTTAGCCTGAACATTTCCGAGAGGGATTTGGCCGACCTAGCTTTTAACGATTTACACTCCAAACATAAGGACAAGCTAGATGGCTAGGAATTCTTCGAAGTTATTCAATTCCTACAAAAGGCTCTGGTTCAGGGAAGTAGAGCCAAAATTAGGAAATTCACTAAGACATTTAACAAACCTAAGGACGAGGTGCACATCATGGAGCACTCCGATGAGGAATCATCGGACAGCGAGGATAACTCGGCCGGCATGCACACTTCAGAGTGGACTTGGTGTAGCAAGACCAAGCCTATTACTTGCTTTGAGTTACGGCCATCTCCCACTAAGAGTCGACCTAGTGAAGTGAAGTATGGATTTAATGTGACCAAGTGTGACAAAATATTTGATTTTTGGTTGAAGAACAAGGTCATCAGATTGTCGAAGGGTCATGTCATTCCAACTGCCGATGACTTGAAGAAACATGCTTACTATAAGTGGCATGATTCGCAATCTCGTTCTACTAATGATTGCAATGTTTTTCATCAACAGGTTCAATCAGCCATAGAAGAAGGACGATTGAAGTTGGACACTAATCCCAAGATGAAGCTTAACCAAGATCCCTTTCCCATGAACACCATTGATCTCGACGGGAAGAAGGTGCTGATTCGGCCTGAGCAGGCCGGGACGACCAAGGGGAAGGAGGTCATAATTGGATAGCCCCACACACACACACTCGTACCAAAGAACCCTGAGGTAGGAGTGTGGAAAGTGAACACCAACATGTCTTCTTCGGTTGTGGCCCGCAAGAAGCCGACAGTGACATACGAGATGATGCTTCAAAAACATGAGAAGAGGGATGAAAAGGCGAACAGTCGTCTAGGACCTCTAGCGAGGCTGAACCCGCCTCAAAAGAGTAGGTTCTGCCCACAATGGGTGAGACCACTGGAGCCACTATTTCCTCCACCACCGTATCACCTGACGATGGCAAAGTGGCCTCTGTTTTACTTTCCGCCTCCCAGTTACCCTACCCCCTACTATATTGCTCCCTTCGTGCCTTCCAATTTTTATAACATGCAAAATCAAATAGGTGCAGCAAGGGTCAACATCTTCGATAGATTGTCTATCATGCCACAACGGCATCCAGAGGTGGTGGCCGAGGCCATCATGGTCAAGGTGGCATCCCAGGACGTCCCAATCCCTAAGGGGACCCCCTCAGAGCAAGACAGAGGCGAGCCACAAAAGGCAGTCAGACCACCCGCAGCCCACGACTAGCTATTTTTGAAAAGCCCAGGGATATGATGCTCCACTTGAAGTGTAACACCCCAAGATTTAAAAAGAAATAAAATGAAAGGAATATATTATTAAAGGAATTTCGGAAGTTTATTATTAAAGAAAATCCTAAAAGAGCCCTATCAAAGCCAAACAGGGAGAAATATTCAAAATTTGGACTTGCAAAATTTATGGGATAAACTAGAGGTCAAAACATAATTTCAGGAATTTTTACAAATTTTTATCAACAGTGATTCAACCCTTAATCAAATAAATGAATTACTGGAATTATTTTAAATCAGAAAACATTTATAATTCTAAATGGGCCTCAACCCTCAATGTACCCCAAGCCCGGCCCAGTCCAACCGCGTGTCACTCACAAGCGGGACCCGCCTGTCGGCGCACTCCCCCTCTCTCCTCTCCCGCCCGCGCACGCGTGGGTCCCACCCGACAGCCACCCTCTTTCTTCCTCTTCTCTCTGACCGACGGGGCCCGCTTGTCTGGTTTTCCTGTTTCACTCACCCGCTGATAGGTGGGGGCCACCTGTCGGATCCATCTTCCCCGATGGAATTCCTCCCCCCCTTTCCTTTCCGGCGAGATCCCCTTTTGAATCCCGCCGCCGGCCGCTCGATTTCGCCCGATCGGCCCCCAGACTACCTTCCTTTCATCGCCGCGACCCCCTTCCATCTATAACCGACGCGTTTTCACGAATATGGAAGCTAGCCGAGCTAAAGGAAACCCTCGCCGGAGTAAAATAGAAACCCTCCACGGGTTTCCCTCCTATAGCCTACCATATCCGCCGCCGATGACCCTATAAAGACCCCCTCGGGCACCACTCACTGCCCACACCTCCTTAGCGCAAGCCATCGCTTTCCAGAGCCCCGCCGCGAAGTTTCGGCCTTTAGCTCTGTTCCGTCTATAGCCACTGCTCGCCGGCAATCCAAGTCCCCGCCGCCCCCGCCGTCGCCACCTTCGTGACCACCAGGACCCGCCCGTCCTCATCCACGCCTCCGACGGTCGAGAGGACCGCTGGATCGCCTCGTCGCAGACGAACCCGAGAAGCTTCCTCGCCCCACATCGTCGCCGGTCGCCGTCAGTTCACTGCTGCCACCACCGCTGGTACCATCGTGTTCCCCACGTTCCCCTGGTTCCATTTCAGCAAGTAGCGAAGTTTTTAGACCCTCGCCGTCGCTGGAATAGCTTGCCGAAGTGTTGCCGGAGTTGGGGAAGAAGGGTAAAATACCCTCGGCACCACGTGCCGTGTCGGATCGGTTTCTGGTCGTTCGATCGAGATCGGGCGATAGGAATTAAATCCTCCGTGGGATTTAATCCTGGCCGTTGATCCGAGCCGAAGGGGTATCGAGCTCTCTGGGCCGTTGGATCCCACTTACTCCCCACCAGCCCACGCGCACAGTCACGGGTTCACGGTAAACCTGGTTCACCGTGGACCAGAGACTGTTTTTCAGTTTAAATAAAATTCCAGAAAAAATGTTTAAACTTTGAAAATTCATAACTTGCTCATTTTAACTCCAAATTTCACCATTCAAATTTTGTTAAATTCAGCTTTTTATTCTCTACACACTAATGCCATAAAAACAGCTACTATTGCCCAAATTAATCTTATTAATTAAATGAATAAAACCCCTTAGGATCAAAATTGTTAAATCATTAAACAAATTGGGAAAAGCCTTAAAATCTAATTTTTAATGTTTTTCACCAAACTTCAGAACATTAAAACTTTATTTCATGTAATAAAACCCATGAACTTGGATGTTTACTATTTTGTGGAGTTTTATCTATTTATTGAATGTACTGTTTACTTTTTCCGTATCAAGAAGACTACGAGTTCGTCGAGGAGCCGGAGTCCCGAGGTTCCTCCATCACCATTTGCTGAGCAAGGCAAGTCATCGAACCCTCCTGTGGAAATAGTTGATCATCATTGAGCACAGTTTTCATAACTACCGCTATAACTCATAGGATATTATTGCATTAGTCAAATGTCAAGCCCTACACTTATATTTATTAGATCACCGTCCTTGTGTGCAAACCCAAGCCATGCTTATTGAGCCTTAACTCCTTGTCACTCTACTATAAAGATATTAGCTAGTGCCAAATGCACAGGCACAAATTCTATAGGATAAAAAGAATGAGTCGTAGATAGTTGGAATCTGTTATATGAATTTCGCCATTATTCTCGTCTTTGGACTCTGTTGGAGTTGGCTATGTTATAAGTATGGTGGGTTCCGGGTGCAAGCTCGGGAACTCGTTGGTCGCACCCGGGGCACTATAAGGACCGGTCTGCGGGATCTGTTGCAAAGCACTTCCGTACCAACCACAAGTCTAATGGGTATGTCCTAACTGAAAGTATGGAACAATCCGACTCAATGCACCATAGTGGAGGGGGCAAGGGGCAACCTGCGGGTGACTTGTACCGACGTGGCTCAAGGGGGGGTATGGTGAGGCTCGACGCGTCGAGACACTATACGAAACCCATAAGAGGGTGCTGTCGGGTCGAGGAGGACCATATGGAAGGTTTTGACACGAGTTCCCGTGGTATGGGTCATCTCGTTACACTCTGGTGTGAGTGATGAGTGCGTGCCTTGTGGCTACAGTGGTAAATCTCTGATCAGAGTATTTAATCTTTTCGAAAAGTCGAGCCCACAGTCAAGGGCGAGTTGTGTGACTACTCGCAGTTAGTTTACAATTGTGTGAATGGTTGAGTTATTCATGGCATGTAAGGACTGTTGAGTGAGGTGGGGCTGACTGTACCCCTCGAGTTAGAAGATGATGATGCATACACATGTTTACATTTCAGTACTAATAAATTGTTCACATTTAATTGCTTTACAAATTATGCTCTTCCGCAAAAATTAGCCACTATCTCCCTTGTTATTACTCTGCATTATATTTGCATTCGGTGGCTTGCTGAGTACGTTTGTACTCACCCCCGTTGACTTACACCACCAGAGCCCGTCTACTACGAGGAGGATGAAGGTCTAGAGTAGCAACCCAGTCAAGGCGAGACTGGAAGGAGGCGTTCATCTAGGACCCTTGTTTTATTAGTTTCTCTTCACCTTTATACACTTTTGTACTATACGGTCTACGAACCGTGAATGATTGCTCGTATTTGTACGTGGACGCATGATGAACGTCTTGGTTTATTGATTTTCTATGGAATTTCAATAAAGGTCCTGATTATTAAATCGTGGTGTGACAAGATGGTATCAGAGCCGACTTGACTGTAGGAAGCCAAACAGACCTGACCCTAGGATTTATATTAATCATATTTTCTTAACAAAACTACTTATCCTCTCATCTTCTGAGGTTTTCACAAAAATTTTCTCTCTTTTGTAGATGCTGCTCCATACCATGAGTAGGACTCTCCGTGACGAGGCTGGATTCATCCGCGAGCTTCGCGTGCTCATCGACTTCTTGGGGTTTCCCAATGAGCCCGCGTTCCATGGGATCTTTCCCGATGCGAGCGAGAGCTACTACGAGGTCACGGTTGTGATCCGCTCCTCGTCCACGGAGCCACCTTTCTACACCCATGGAGTTGGAGGACCTTCATTCGTGGTGGCCAGCCAGCGCGCCGCACTTTAGGCCCTCGCCGAGCTTTGATTGGTCTATGACTGCTACCTCCGCGACACCATCTACCGCTTCATGCCCATGCGCACGCCCGGGAGTCACCGTAGCATCTACATCAGCCCCCTCACATAGAGCAACTCTGCCATCGCCCGCACAATGAGACTTTTGCAGGCCATGGACAACCTCCACACAGAGGCCGTTCTCGACGCAGACAGCCAGCATGACACCATCGACTTCTACCACCACACCTCGGAGAACCTGAACCGCGAGAATGCTGAGCTTCGTCGACAGGTCCAGCAGAACCCAGTTGACCCTTGAGGTAGAGGAGTTGAGGCGTCAGAACGAGCTTCTACGCCAAGGCGCCATAGTCAACACTCAGCTCCGTCACCAGCTCAAGGAATTGAATAAGGATATCGAGGAGATCGCACCCCTTCCGCCTCGCAAGCGGAAATTGCTTCGGGTCCCCACTGTGAGACCCAAGAGGATTTCCCACAGCGCACCTCCGCCGGACCTTCCAGTTCCACCTCCCCGACCGTCTCCATCGAGCCCGTGGTCGAGCCATCCCCTGAGCTGCCATAGACATAGTATTTACGATTGATTGTTTCCTTTCTATTGTTTTGAATTATATTGTCACTCATGTCGAATATAAGGCATGAGTGAAGATTAAAATAAAAGACAATAAATGTAATCGCAAGAATGACATTTTGAAATAAAAGCTTAGTACCATTCCCCCTAAGAAGATGTTATCTATTTTAGAAACTTCAGGATGACTAACACGCAAGGTTCCGACGCTCCCCAAAACGGAGGGGACAACGGCAACCTGCCCCAATGGGGGGCAACCAGGAAAAGGCAAGCCCCAGTCGCCAATCACCCCACGTTGGCCGAGATGATGGTCAACCAGAACCACTTGGTTGCTGCACTGCTGAACCAGATGCAACAGCAACAGCAGATGCAGGAGCAGCAGGCTCAATTCTTCCGTCTCCACCAATAGCCTGAGCTGCCTCGCCCCGCCACTCCCGCTCCCGCTCCCGCTCCCGCCTCTCAGCTCTCGGATTCCTCCGAGTTCGCCCACCCACGTTCTCGAGCACCACCAACCCCATGGAGGCTGGTGATTGGTTGAGAACCATAGGAAAGAAGTTGGACCTCCTGACTTGTACTGAGCAGGAGAGGGTGGCTTTCGCTGCCCATCAGCTCCAGGGTCCCGCTGTAGAATAGTGGGACAATCTGTGCGAGACCTTGCCCGAGAGACACGTCCACACATGGGCAGAGTTCTCTTCTGCCTTACGCGCAGCCCATGTCCCGGACGGCATTATTGCCCAAAAACAGCAGGAGTTTCGGGACCTGCAACAAGGGAGCAGGACCATCACTGAGTACCTGCTTGAGTTTAACAGGTTGGCCCGGTACGAACCTGAGGAGGTCCGTACCGATACGGCCAGACAGTCCAAGTTCCTTCGGGGACTGAAGGACGAGCTGTCCCTCCAGCTCATTTCCGGAGATTATGCCAACTTTCAGAAGTTGGTGAACAAAGCCATCATTCAGGAGACCCAGCAAAACAAGGTCGACCTGAAGAAGAAAAGGATGATCGCCTTCAGGCAGAACCAAGGCATGGCACAGAGGCCCCATTTCACCCCTCCTCCACCGGCGCCACAATATCACCCCCGCCCGATATATCGTCTGGTGCCACCCGCCGCCAACGCCGGAGTCGGACAGTCTCACCCCGCTCCCTCCACACCAGCCGCCCCACCCGCCCCGGTGAAGAAGGCGGAGATTATGCGCGACAAACACGGCAAGCCTGTGGTATGCTTCAACTGCCGCTAGGAGGGGCATTACTCCCACCAGTGCCCCCACCCCAAGCGCGCACCAGGAGTCGCGACGAACCCAGCCATCCGCGCCCGTGTCAACCACATCACCGCTGAAGAAGCCCAGGCCGCACCCGAGATCGTAATGGGTAAGTTCATGGTACATTCAGCACTTGCAGTGGTTTTATTTGACACTGAGGCTACACACTCCTTCATATCAACTGCTTTTGTGGAAAAGAATAACCTGAACATAAGAGAACTACCCAGAGCCGTGCTAATAGTCACCCCTAGAAAACAAACTCTAGCCCAATACTATAGTCCAATGGTATGGGTAGATATCCAAGGCACGATATTTTGGGCCGACCCCATCCTAATAGAATGCCAAGGCTTGGACCTCATTCTAGGAATGGATTGGCTCAATAAACACCAAGGAGTGATAAGATGTGCCCGGAGACAAGTGACTATGACCAGCGAAAAAGGGATTTTCGTCACATTTCAGATGCCAAGCGTAAGTTCGGAAGACCAAGGCTGCACCAGATTACTTTGGAAGAGATACCGGTAGTCTGCGAGTACCCGGACGTGTTTCCAGAGGATTTACCAGGGATGTCACCCAAGAGGGACATTGAGTTCCGGATTGACTTAGTACCCAGAACCACTCCCATTTACAAGCGACCATACCAGATGGCCGCCAATGAATTAGCTGAGATGAAGCAGCAGTTGGAGGATCTTGAGAAGAAAGGCTATATCAGACCTAGCACTTCTCCTTGGGGAGCACCCGTCATCTTCGTTGAGAAGAAAGAAGACAAGGCTAAGCGTATGTGTGTGGACTATCGAGCCTTGAATGAGTTAACCATCAAGAATAAATACCTGTTACCTAGGATCGATGATCTTTTTGACTAGCTGAGAGGAGCTACGGTATTTTTCAAGAACGACCTACGATCCGGATATCATCAGCTGAGAATTCGAGAGGAGGATATACCCAAGACGGCTTTTACCACTCGCTATGGATTATATGAGTGCACAGTTATGTCTTTTGAATTAACCAACGCCCCTGCCTTCTCCATGAATATGATGAATAAGGTGTTCATGGAGTATCTGGACAAATTTATTGTGGTTTTTATAGATGACATCCTCATCTATTCCAAGGATCAGAAGGAGCACGAGACTCACATCCGGTTGACTTTAGGAAAGCTAAGGGAACACCAGGTATACGCCAAGTACAGCAAGTGTAAATTTTGGACGGTGGAAGTAAAGTTCCTTGGACACATTATTTCTACACAAGGTATCGCAGTGGACCCTGCCACCGTAGAAGCAGTTACGGATTGGCTGCCACCCACAAATGTATCTGAGATACGAAGTTTTCTTGGTTTGGACGGATATTATCGAAGGTTTATCGAGAATTTTTCCAAGATAGCCAAGCCTATGACCAAGTTATTGCAGAAGGGAGAGAAGTTTGAATGGACTCTCGAGTGCGAGGAAAGTTTTCGCACTCTCAAGACCCGGCTGGTGTCAGCACCCATACTGACCATACCAGATATTCGGAAGGACTTCCATGTTTATTGCGATGCATCTCGCCAAGGATTGGGATGTGTTCTTATGCAAGATGGGAAGGTTATTTCATATGTCTCTCGACAGTTGAGACCCCATGAGTTGAATTACCCGACCCATGACTTGGAATTGGCCGCCGTTGTGCACGCCCTTAAGATATGGAGGCATTATTTGGTCGGAAATTGCTGCGAAATCTTTACGGATCACAAGAGTTTGAAGTACATCTTCACACAGCCGGACCTCAATCTGAGGCAATGATGATGGTTGGAATTAATAAAGGACTACGACTTAGGTATTCACTACCACCCCGGAAAAGCAAATGTGGTAGCTGATGCATTAAGTCGTAAGGGATATTGCACCGCCACCGTGATTCAGGATCACGCGCCCTTGTTATATAAGGAGATGGAAAAGTTGAATCTCGGGTTAACCACTAGAGCGTATCTAGCCACCTTGGAGACCCAACCAGTCCTATTCGAGCAGATCCGAGAAGCTCAGTTGGAAGACCCAGATATAGCAGCCATAAAGAAGAACATGAGGCAAGGTAAAGCCCCAGGGTTTTCGGAGGACGAGAATGGCACCATATGGTTTGGAACCCGGATATGTGTGCCGGATAAACCAGAAATAAAGACCCTTATCCTAAGGGAGGCCCATGATACTCTGTACTCCATCCATCCCAGGAGTACCAAGATGTACCAGGACCTGAAGGAGCGCTATTGGTGGGTTAGCGTGAAGAAAGAGATTGCTCAGTTCGTCGCAGAATGTGACACCTACAGATGAGTGAAGGTAGAACATCAGAGACCTGCAGGACTGTTACAACCACTTAAGGTGCCTGAATGGAAATGGGAAGAGATCGGTTTGGACTTCATTACCGGACTCCCAAAGACCCAAGTTGGATATGATTCTATTTGGGTAATCATCGACCGAGTAAACGAAAGTAGCGCACTTCATAGCTGTCAAGACGACCTTCAGTGGCCCTAAGCTCGCAGAGTTGTATATGGCCCACATTGTGTGTCTTCATGGAGTGCCTAAGAGGATAGTGTCCGACAGAGGAAGTCAGTTTACCTCTCGTTTTTGGAAGAACCTCGAAGAGGAGATGGGAACAAGACTAAACGTCAGCACTGCCTACCACCCTCAGACTGATGGACAAACGGAAAGAGTTAATCAGATATTGGAAGATATGCTACGAGCATGCGTCTTGGACTTTGGAGGAACTTGGGAAAAGAGCTTACCATACGCTGAGTTTTCATACAACAACAGTTATCAAGCCAGCCTACAGATGTCCCCGTTCGAAGCTCTATACGAACGTAAGTGTAGGACGCCTCTACTTTGGGATCAAACCGGTGAATCCCAAGTATTTGTAACAGACATCCTTCGTAAAGCCAAAGAGAAGGTGTGGATTATCAAAGACCGGCTCAAGACAGCCCAATCACGACAAAAGAGCTATGCGAACAATCGTCGTCGAGATTTAGCCTTTGAAGAGGGAGAACACGTCTATCTCCGAGTCACACCTCTCTGTGGTACTCAACGGTTTAACATGAGAGGGAAGTTGGCACCTCGATATGTTGGACATTTTCCCATCGTTCGATGCCAAGGCGAAGTCGCTTATCAATTGGAACTACCACCCTCACTAGCCGGGGTACATGACGTGTTCCATGTGTCCCAACTCAAGAAGTGTCTCTGAGTCCCAACAGAGCAAGTGGACCTACAGCAGTTGGAAGTTCAAGAGGATCTGACCTATGTGGAAAAACCCGTCAAGATATTAGAGGTCAAAGAAAGGACCACCAGAAGTCGCGTCATCCGCTTCTGCAAGGTTCAGTGGAGCAACCATCCAGTAGAGGAAGCCACATGGGAAAAGAGGAAGAACTCAAGGCACAACATCCAGAGTTATTCAAGGATTGATCCGAATCTCGAGGACAAGATTCTTTGTAAGGAGGATAGGATTGTAACACCCCAAGATTTAAAAAGAAATAAAATGAAAGGAATATATTATTAAAGGAATTTCTGAAGTTTATTATTAAAGAAAATCCTAAAAGAGCCCTATTAAAGCCAAACAGGGAGAAATATTCAAAATTTGGACTTGCAAAATTTATCGGATAAACAAGAGGCCAAAACATAATTTCAGGAATTTTTACAAATTTTTATCAACAGTGATTCAACCCTTAATCAAATAAATGAATTACTGGAATTATTTTAAATCAGAAAACATTTATAATTCTAAATGGGCCTCAACCCTCAAAGTACCCCAAGCCCGGCCCAGTCCAACCGCGTGTCACTGACAAGCGGGACCCACCTTTCGGCGCACTCCCTCTCTCTCCTCTCCCGCCCGCGCACGCCTGGGTCCCACCTGGCAACCACCCTCTTTCTTCCTCTTCTCTCTGACCGACGGGGCCCGCATGTCTGGTTTTCCTGTTTCACTCACCCGCTGACAGGTGGGGGCCACCTGTCGGATCCATCTTCCCCGATGTAATTCCTCCCCCCTTTCCTTTACGGTGAGATCCCCTTCCGAATCCTGCCGTCGGCCGCCCGATTTCGCCCGATCAGCCCCCGGACTCCCTTCCTTGCATCGCCGCGACCCCCTTCCGTCTATAACCAACGCGTTTTCACGAATATGGAAGCTAGCTGAGCTAAAGGAAACCCTCGCCGGAGTAAAATAGAAACCCTCCATGGGTTTCCCTCCGATAGCCTACCATATCCGCCGCCGATGACCCCATAAAGACCCCCTCGGCCACCGCTCACTGCCCACACCTCCTTAGCGCAAGCCATCGCTTTCCAGAGCCCTGCCGCGAAGTTTCGGCCTTTAGCTCTATTCCGTCTCCAGCCACTGCTCGCCGGCGATCCAAGTACCCACCGTCCCCGCCATCGCCACCTTTGTGACCACCAGGACCCGCCCGTCCTCTTCCACGCCTCCGACGGTCGAGAGGACCGCTAGATCGCCATGTCGCCGATGAACCCGATAAGCTTCCTCGCCCCTCATCGTCGCTAGTCGTCATCAGTTCACCGCTGCCACCGCCACCGGTACCATCATGTTCCCCACGTTCCCTTGGTTCCATTTCAGCAAGTAGCGAAGCTTTTAGACCCTCGCCGTCGCCGGAATAGCTCGCCGAAGTGTCGCCGGAGTTGGGGAAGAAGGGTAAAATACCCTCGGCACCACGTGCCGTGTCGGATCGGTTTCTGGCCGTTCGATCGAGATCGGGCGAAAGGAATTAAATCCTCCGTGGAATTTAATCCCGGCCGTTGATCCGAGCCGAAGGGGTATCGAGCTCTCTAGGCCATTGGATCCCACTTACTCCCTGCCGGCCCACGCGCATAGTCACGGGTTCACGGTAAACCTGGTTCACCGTGGACCAGAGACTGTTTTTCAGTTTAAATAAAATTCCAGAAAAATTGTTTAAACTTTGAAAATTCATAACTTGCTCATTTTAACTCCAAATTTCACCATTCAAATTTTTTAAATTCAGCTTTTAATTATCTACACACTAATGCCATAAAAACAGTATGCTACTATTGCCAAAAATAATCTTATTAATTAAATGAATAAAAACCCCTTAGGATCAAAATTGTTAAATCATTAAACAAATTGGGAAAAGCCTTAAAATCTAATTTTTAATGTTTTTCACCAAACTTTAGAACATTAACACTTTATTTCATATAATAAAACCCATGAACTTGGATGTTTACTATTTTGTGGAGTTTTATCTGTTTATTGAATGTATTATTTACTTTTTCCGTATTGAGAAGACTACGAGTTCGTCGAGGAGCCGGAGTTTTATCCCGAGGTTCCTCCATCACCATTTGTTGAGCAAGGCAAGTCATCGAACCCTCCTGTGGAAATAGTTGATCATCATTGAGCCCAGTTTTCATAACTACCGCTATAACTCATAGGATATTATTGCATTAGTCAAATGTCAAGCCCTACACTTATATTTATTAGATCCCCGACCTTGTGTGCAAACCCAAGCCATGCTTATTGAGCATTAACTCCTTGTCACTCTACTATAAAGATATTAGCTAGTGCCCAATGTACAGGCACAAATGCTATAGGATAAAAAGAATGAGTCGTAGATAGTTGGAATCTGTTATATGAATTTCCCCGTTATTCTCGTCTCTGGACTCTGTTGGAGTTGGCTATGTTATAAGTATGGTGGGTTCCGGGTGCAAGCTTGGGAACTAGTTGGTCGCACCCGGGGCACTATAAGGACCGGTCTGTGGGATCTGTTGCAAAGCACTTCCGTACCAACCACAAGTCCAATGGGTAAGTCCTAACTGAAAGTATGGAACAATCCGACTCAATGCACTATAGTGGAGGGGGCAAGGGGCAACCTGCGGGTGACTTGTACTGACGTGGCTCAAGGGGGGGTATGGTGAGGCTCGACGCGTCGGGGCACTATACGAAACCCATAAGAGGGTGTTGTCGGGTCGAGGAGGACCATATGGAAGGTTTTGGCATGAGTTCCCGTGGTATGGGTCATCTCGTTACACTCTGGTTTGAGTGATGAGTGTGTGCCTTGTGGGTACAGTGGTACATCTCTGATCAGAGTATTTAATATTTTCGAAAAGCTGAGCCCACGGTCAAGGGCGGGTTGTGTGACTACTCGCAGTTAGTTTACAATTGTGTGAATGGTTGAGTTATTCATGGCATGTAAGGACTGTTGAGCGAGGTGGGGATGACTGTACCCCTCGAGTTAGAAGATGATGATGCATACACATGTTTACATTTCAGTACTAATAAATTGTTCACATTTAATTGCTTTACAAATTATGCTCTTCCGCAAAAATTAGCCACTATCTCTGAGAAACCAAGGGTTGGTTTCGGTGTTTTGTGATGAGTGATTGACAGGCTTTTTACCCTCTGTTCGAAGGGTACCTCCGAAGAGGCTTCGGAGGTGGTACCTCCGAAGGGTGTTCGGAGGAGGTTTCACCGAAGGGTGTTCGGTGTTTGCCTGTTGCAGCTGTTGCAGCGGAGTGTGCTTGTCGGAGGGGTCCGACAGTACGCGATGACTGGGTTCGTACCGAGGGCTTCGGTACTTTGGGCGGTACACCGGAGTGTGTACTGGAGGTTGCTAACCCGGAGAGGTCTCCGGAGTACTGGATACACTTGTCTGTTTGTCGGTGGTGTGCAGGGACTTCGGAGGCGACGGACAAGGTTCGCAGCAGGTGAAACTGGGTCAAGCGGGAGGCTTGATGCCAGGGGAGCGGGAGCTCCGTCACGGTGGCTGCGGAGGTGGTCCGGGTCGGTCCTCGGGTCGAGACGTGCCAGGTGAAGGCAGAGAGTGCGGAGCGTGGCTCCGGCTGAAGGTACTCCGAGACAAGTCCTCTGCAGAGGCAAGGTGTTCGAAGTGTGCTCCGGAGGGAGACATTCGAAGGTACCCGACGAAGGTCTCAGAAGTCGAGGCGCATCGAAGGCATGGTCCGGGTGAGGCTCGTCGAGGAGTGTGCTCGGGGAGAGGCACTGCGACGAAGGGCTCATGGAATGCTTCATGCGGAGGCCTTGGACGAAGGAGGGACTTCGAAGGGTGGTACTCCGAAGGTGGGGCTTTGGAGTAAGGAAGGCTTCGGAGCAAGGCTTGCTCCGGAGTAAGGTTGACTTGTGGTGCTTCGGCCTGCATGGCTTCGGTACACGGACTGACGGAGTTCGAGCTGGGTGAAGCTGCAAAGCCGTGGTGATCCACTTCGGAGGTGTTGGTGCGAAGGCCCAAGGGCTTTGACGGCTTCGGCTCAAAACCGTCACTGTATCGGAGGCTGACTTCGGTGAAGCGAAGGCCATCTGGCTTCAGGCTTCTCACCGAAGCTACCGCACCCTCACGTGCGAAGGGAGGATTCCAGAAGGTCAAAGACTACAAAGGCTGACACTGTCTGTTCTGTAAAAGGCTGACACTGTCCCCTCTGCAAAGCTGACAGAGAAGCCTCCAAAATAAAGGTGGACTACCTTTTGTACCCCTTAGTTCTGTAGAGACAAAATGTAAACCCTAGGGGTAGTGTAGTCATTTCCTTTGGGTGAACTGTGGGCTATAAATATGGGGGCTCGGTAGGTAACATGGAACACTTTGAGCATTTACTGTTGAGCTCCTGTAGCCACACACTTCGATTGTAATACATCCAGAGAGTTCATTTTCTGTGTTCCTTGTTCAAGCGGCGAAGCCCTGTTTCTTGTGCTTTTGCTTGAGCTCGCTTTGCATACTTCGCCTGTAGTAGTGCACCGAAGCCTGTTGAGGCGAAGGTTGTTTTTGTGCGAAGTGTGTATTGTCAGTGTGCTTTCGCTCTGTGTAACAGGAGGCGTGTCCTCGCTGCTTACTAGCGAAGCCCTGATTGTTGCTGCTCTCAGCGACATCGACACGTCCTCAACTGAGGAGTCGAGCTCTGAGGAGGAGGAGTCCCCAAGGAAGGAGGACAAGAAGGACAAGAAGGGAAGAGACTTCACCGGCCTTTGCTTCATGGCCGACAGCGATCACAGCGGCGATGAGCTTGACTCATCTGAGGTAAACCTATCATCTGACCAGCTACTAATTAAATTAGATGAGCTGAATGAAGTAGTTCTTGGTCAGGATAGATTACTTGTGCAAGCCGCTAGAGAAAGAAAAGACCTTAGACTTAGGCTAGAAAATGTTTCTACTGAATATGCCATGCTTAAGTCTAAGATTAATGATGCTGAATGTGAATCTTGCTCTGTTGTCATGGGTGAGCTTGCTCAGTTGCGTTCTGTTCATGCTCAAACTCTTTCTGAGCTTGAGACTGCACAGAAGCAGCTTTTGGAGGTGGATTCTAGACCTCGTGATGTTATTGATTGCATGAACTGCTCTTTATTACGCGATAGCATTAATTTACGTGATAAGCATGTTCATGATTTAGAGGCCAGATTGGAGAGAGCCGGTAGTTCTAAGGATGTGCAGCCTGTGTGTGACACATGCATTACCCTTAAGGACCAGCTAGGCACTGCTAGAGAGCAAGCTGAGAACCTCATGTCAGAAAATGAATACCTTCTTTCTGTGGTGAACAAGTGCACTGAGGGAAAGGGTAGGATGGATTTGCTCTTGGCCAAGACCAAGTTGTGTGCTGACAGAGCAGGGGTAGCTCTAGGTTTGGGTTTTGAGAGGATACCTTCAGACAGTAAGACCAAAACTGTCTTTACCTCTCCCACCACCCTAGAGAAAGAGAGAGCTCTGTTAGACACCCTGTTGGGGGAAATTACTTCATTTCCAGGACTTAAAGGTTAATCCTCCGAGGGCTCCAAGAAGATCCCGAAGATGGTTGAATAATGCTCGAAGCATACGTCAGCACGATCGAAGGGTGTCACTATGCAAAATCTCGAAGGACCCTCCGAAGGGAAGGAGGAGGCTTCAAAGCAGGCAGACGTGACTGATTGGATGCCCTGCTTATCCATCTACCCTACAGCACTTTACCGTGTATAACCTTGTTTATAATACTGGAGGTCATTTGTAATATAAGGGTAAATAGGTCTATTCCTTAAACCTTTTTCCCTATAAATACCCCCCATTGTACCTTGTAAGAAGGATCCAGAACCAGTGGTTCAAACACATATATTCGGACCTCTTGAGTTGTTATCCTTTACGGAGGCTCAAGTTTGTCCTAAAAGCACAAACCTCTTGTTTGTTTGTTCTCTACTGCTGACTGCACTCTGAAGGAAACTTACGGGGGGAGCCTCGGAATCCTGAGATTCCGCGCACCCTTCAGTTAAGGACTTCTTAGTGCAGCCCGAAGGCCTTCCCTCGACCCCCTCGAGTCGTTCGAAGTCTTCCATTTCCAAAACACCTCATCGACTAACCATGCCTCCGAAGCGTGGTCAAGCTGCAGGTCCCCTTCGAAGGTCCCCTCGGACCAACGGAGCCGGACCCTCAGCTAATCCGACGGTTCCTGCTGGAACCGATGGGCGTCGAGCGCCCCGGGGCCCTCTCCCCCCCTACAATGCTTCAGACCGACTACGCAGCAAGCCAAGACCCTGAAGTTCCCTCCGACGAAGACGAAGGCCCTCCCGAAACCGAGGCTACGCAGCTAGCCAGGCTTCAGGAGGAGGTATCCAGATGGAGGCAGGAGGCTGCCGACAGACTCCGCACTCAAGCCTCCACCGAAACTCCAAGGGGGCCTCAAGACGATGGAGCCCGCAACCCCCCAGAAGTTATACAAGTCCAAGAAGAGGCCGAGAATGCGTCCTTCGACAATGAGTCTCCATTGCACCCTGATCTGCAGAGAGTGCCTTTCGACCCCAGTTCAAGGCCTCGAAGCTGCACAAGTACTCCGGGGGGTCGGACCCCGGAGAGTTCGCCCGCTCGTACGCCCTAGCTATAGAAGCAAGCGGAGGGGTACGAAGCACCATGGCAAAATGCTTTCCACTCGCTCTCGAAGGTGTGGCGCTCCGGTGGTTCTGGTCCCTAAAACCAGGATCGATCAAGTCATGGGAGCTACTCAAAAAGAAGTTCGTGAGCAACTTCCAAGGCACTTTCGTGGCCCCAATGTCCACGGGAAGTTTGTTCCAGGTAAAGCAGCGGGAGGGAGAAACCCTCCGAGAGTACTTTACACGCTTCGCCCACACCAAGTCACAGATCAAGGGCCTTACTACCTCTTCGGTAGTTGATGCTGCCCGAGAAGGGGTGCTGAACCCCGACCTCCTCAGCAAACTCCATCGGAAGCCGGCAACATCCGTAGCACAGCTCATGGCATACTTCGAGCAATATGCCAAGGCAGAGGAAGGATGCCTTCGGCGAGCTGAGGCAGCACTACCCACCCTCCGGGAAGTCAAAAGGGAGCCAGAGGCCACCGCTCCACCACAACCTCCACAAGACAGCCGCCCTAGCGAGTATAGGCGAGGAAAAAAGCATTTCCGTTCGGAAGTACTAAACATTGCACCTTCAGCTTCGAAGGCACCTGCCAGTTTCCAGCAGGTAAAAATTTCAAGGCTGGGCCGTCAGTACCTCAAGAAAGGGTGCCTGGAAGGCGCCAGAGTCATTTTTGCTGCGTGCATGGCGATAATAGAAGCCATGACACGAAGGACTGCAAGACGATATTGACCCTTCGGGGTGAATACATTGACCGAAATACCAGGAGGGGTACTTCGGACCGGGCTCCACCTACGGCACGATCGGAGCCTGTTCAAGCTGTGGCCCGAGCCGGTGCCCTCGAAGCCCCCATACGGCTACCGGTGGCCAGTATTATGCCACCACCAAGGCACGAAGATCCACAAGACCGCGGCAAGAGAGTGGTCCTACCCATCTCCGGAGGAGGGACCCTCGGCAGCATGTCCAAGAGACAGCGCCGCGAGTACGTCCGCGAAGTTGGGCACATTGGGACTTCAAGTTCCGCTGAAGGGATGCCAGAATGGTCCCGTGTACCCATCTCATTCACAGCCAGCGATGCAGTAGGGGTGAAGTTTCCCCATGCTGACCCATTAGTCATCTCTGCCGATATAGCAGGGGCTGATGTTCGGAGGATCTTGGTGGACGGTGGAAGCTCCGCAGACATACTCTTCGTCCAAGCCTTCGACCAGATGTGTATACCCCGGAAGCATCTACTCCCTGCAGCCAGGCCACTTCAAGGCTTCTCAGGACCGCCTCTCGATGCCCTCGGCCAAATAGGCCTCGAGGTTGCCTTCGGAGAGGGGCCGCTGGCCCGAGTAGAGGAGGTGATTTTCGACGTGGTGGATGCCCCCTACGCCTACAATGCTATCTTCGGACGAGGGATGTTAAACCAATTCGGGGCTATAGCGCATCACAACTACCTTTGTCTCAAAATGCCCACACAAGGTGGAGTGCTCACTATTTCAGGAGACCAAGCTGTAGCCAGAAGGACAGAATATGGCCACGGGCAGCCATTGGACCCTCGACAAGTGCATAATGTGGCGGAGAGCGCCAAAGAAGTACCAGAAGCCTTGAGCCCCCCGAAGGGATCCTCGCTCAAACCAAGCCCGGAGGGTGATGTCGAGACAAGAATAATCTCAGAAGACGGCAAAGAATACCCAATAAAATTCAGCAAGGGGCTATCTCCGGAGATAACCGCCTCATTAGAATAAGTCGTCAAGAAGAATCTAGACATGTTTGCTTGGACCGACGAAGATATCACGGGGGTCGACCGAAGCATCATCGAGCACAATCTGCTCGTCAACCCGAAGGCCAAGCCAGTGCGCCAGGGGCTCCGAAAGCTATCAACAGAAAGAGCAAATTTAGCCAAGGCCGAAGTGGAAAAATTGTTAAAAGCTGGCATTATCAGGGAAGTGGCCCATACCGAGTGGTTGGCCAACCCTGTTTTTGTAAGAAAGGAGGATTCCAGCAAATGGCGCATGTGTATTGACTTCACATCACTAAATAAAGCATGCCCGCGAGACCCCTACCCAATGCCCCGAATAGATCAATTAATAGATTCCACAGCCGGCTCCGAACTATTAAGCTTCCTCGATGCCTACTCCGGGTACCATCAAGTATGGCTGAAGCAAGAAGACGAAGCCAAGACAAGTTTCATAACTCCTTCGGGAGTATTCTGCTATGTAAGAATGCCTTTTGGTTTACGGAATGCCGGAGCCACATTTTCTCGCTTAATAGCTAAAGCTTTAGGCCATCAGTTAGGCCACAATGTCGAGGCCTACATGGACGATATTGTAATAAAAAGTGCTCAAAAGCATCAGCATAGCATAGATTTAGATGAAACTTTCGAGAGCCTCCGAGCATGTGGAGTACGCCTCAATCCCGAAAAATGTATATTCGGGGCACAAGCAGGGAAGCTGCTAGGGTACTTAGTTTCGAGCAGGGGGATCGAAGCCAGTCCAACGCAAATAAGTGCACTACAAAGAATGGCTCCACCTGAGAATTTGAAGCAAGTACAGAAGCTAGCAGGAAGGCTAGCAGCACTCAGCAGGTTCCTGTCCAGATCGGCAGAGCGAAGCCTCCCAATTTTCAAGGCACTCAAAGGCTCCGAAAGCTTCAGCTGGACGCCGGAGTGCCAAAAGAGCTTCGAAGAAATAAAAGACTACCTTGGAACATTATCAACCTTAACTGTTCCTCTCCCAGGGGAAACATTGCTTTTATACCTTGCAGCGACAGGGTCAGCAGTAAGCGCAGTACTGGTCCGAGAAGTCGAGCTCAAAGACAAGCTGGTGCAAAACCCAGTTTATTTTGTCTCGGAGGCATTATCAGGAGCCAAGATCAGATACTCCGAGCTTGAAAAGTTTGCTTATGCTTTAGTAATGGCCTCGCGAAAGCTAAGGCACTATTTCTTGGCGCATAACCTTATTGTCCCTACATCGTATCCTCTTGGAGATATGCTCCGAAACAAAGATTCCACAGGCAGGGTTGGAAAGTGGGCAGTCGAGCTAGCACCCTTCGAAATCTCCTTCACAGCGAGGACGGCTGTTAAATCTCAAATTATAGCAGATTTCGTAGCAGAGTGGACTCCATCTGCAGTATGGACTCCGGAAGAACCCTCCGACGGTTTCTGGACAATATTCTCCGATGGAGCTTATCAAGCATCAGGTGCCGGAGCAGGGGCAGTAATCTTGTCACCATCAGGACAAAAGGCAATGTACTCTGCAAGGCTTAACTTTCGAACCACTAATAACGTCGCCGAGTATGAAGGAATCTTGCTAGGCCTCCGAAAGGCTAAAGCACTCGGAGCTACAAGGATAATGATCAAGACAGATTCCCAAGTCGTCGCGGGGCATATTGATAAAAGCTTCCAAGCAAAAAACCCACATCTCGCGCAATACCTTCAAGAAATCTGCAAGGCAGAAGCAGCATTCAAAGGGTTTACAGTTCGAAGCATACCGCGAGCAGAAAATCAACTTGCAGATATTCTTGCAAAAGCCGCAGCAGGAGCAGTAGACCTCCCGGAGGGCGCTTTCTATGAAGAGTTAGAGCAGCCAGCAGCTGACCAAATACCCTCGTTAGAAGTAATGAGTATTGAAGCTACGGATTGGCGAACTCCAATAATAACTATGTTGCAAGGTAGCAATGACCCTCCGGAAGGCCCAGAAGCTCGAAGAATGCAAACGAGAGCTCGAAATTACAAACTTATTGGAGAAGTACTATATAAAGCCGGAGTATGCTCACCACTGCTTCGATGCATCTCTCAACCTGAAGGACAAGACATACTTCGAGGCATCCACGAGGGGCTGTGCGGAGGTCATCTAGCTCCTAGAGCGCTAGCAGGCAAGACGCTCCGGCAAGGTTTTTATTGGCCGACAATCGTCAGAGACGCCGAAGACCTAGTTCGAACATGCCAAGGCTGCCAATGGATGGGCAGAAGGAGCCATCGCCCACCAGCTCAACTTCAAGTTATTGCCCCGGTATGGCCGATGGCTAGATGGGGCATGGACCTCATAGGCCCTTTTCCACCAGCAAAAGGCGGATTGAAATTTGCGGTCGTAGCGATAGAATACTTCTCAAAATGGGTGGAAGCAGAGCCGCTAACAGCCATCACATCAAAGAACGTGCAAAGGTTCTTCTGGCAGAATATTATATGCAGGTTCGGAGTCCCCAGAGAATTAACGGTGGATAACGGAACCTAGTTCGAAGCCGATACCTTCCAAACATTCTGTGAAGAGCTGGGCATCAAGCTATGCTTCGCAGCAGTGCGACATCCGCAATCCAACGGAGCTGTCGAACGAGCCAACGGGAATATCCTCTCCGGGTTAAATCGCCGAATTGTGGGATTGGCCAAGGGCCTATGGGTCGAAGAGCTACCTACAATTTTATGGTCTATCCGAACCACGCAAACTAGATCAACCGGCTTCACGCCATTCAGGTTGCTCTTCGGAGACGAAGCCATGACCCCTACGGAGCTCAAAGGGGAGTCACTTCGCGTAATTCAGCACGAAGACGAAGATGATCGGAGTGCTTCAATAGACTTGTCAGAAGAAACAAGGCTTCGAGCTGTCGCCAACCTGACGAAGTACCAAGAGCACACAAAGACATGGTATGACCCCAAGGTCAAGTTAACTGAGTTAAAACCAGGTCATCTAGTGTTGCGAAATGTAATAGCTCCGGGGAAGCTAGGAAACAAATGGGAAGGACCATATGTTATCTTACGCTCAGGACGCCCCGGATCGTTTAAATTAGCTAATTTAGAAGGAGAAGAATTGAAACATGCGTGGCATGCGGAGCACCTTAAGAGATATTACGCTTAAGGCTCCCTTGTAATCACTTGTAACACTCCTTTTATGAATAAAGCTAAGGGTTGAGATTTGTTTTGCGCTTCGAACATCCCACCCTCCGGATGGACGCATTCGAAGGTCGGTGATGCTAGCAGAGCCAAGCATTTTTCGAAAAAACCCAAGGGGCTGGCTACGAACCATTGGTTCAGTGGCTCCGCCAACCTACGGATTCCAGGCTCCGGCTTGTTAGGATCCGTAGAAGAGTCTAAGGACTTTAAACAAGACAGAATTTCAAGCCTCCGGGTGCGAAGTATCTGTAAAAGAGCCGTAGGTGGCCAACCTACGGATTCCAGGCTCCGGCTTGTTAGGATCCGTAGAAGAGTCTAAGGACTTTAAACAAGACAGAATTTCAAGCCTCCGGGTGCGAAGTATCTGTAAAAGAGCCGTAGGTGGCCAACCTACGGATTCTAGGCTCCAGCTTGTTAGGATCCGTAGAAGAGTCTAAGGACTTTAAACAAGACAGAATTTCAAGCCTCCGGGTGCGAAGTATCTGTAAAAGAGCCGTAGGTGGCCAACCTACGGATTCCAGGCTCCGGCTTGTTAGGATCCGTAGAAGAGTCTAAGGACTTTAAACAAGACAGAATTTCAAGCCTCCGGGTGCGAAGTATCTGTAAAAGAGCCGTAGGTGGCCAAACTACGGATCCCAGGCTCCGGCTTGTTAGGATCCGTAGAAGAGTCTAAGGACTTTAAATTTTTTGTCTACTTATCGATGGTGACATGCGCAAAAATTCGAAGCATACAGGTGCTCGGGCAATCATTGTGCCTAGCGAACCCTTATATAAGATAAAAGCTCCGCCACCCACAAGGGGGGTAGGAGGATAGGAGTCACACAGCATGCTGTCGAAGCATTCCACATTAAAGTATTATATTCATACATCAGGAAAAATTGTTATCTAAACCCAAATAAAAACGGAGACCCTTTCGGCCCCTAGAGCTACCCCTGCGGCTACTTTGCCCTTCGGAGCTTGAAGTCTTTTTAGGCCGGGAACTTCTCTTTTTCTTCGAGGCTCGCAATTTCTTCTGCTCCTCCTGAAGTTCGGCCCACGTCAAGTGCCTTTCGGAGCCGGCCTCGGCAAGGTTTTCGGCTTGATACTCCGAGTTAGACCAGTCGACGGGCTCGGAGGACGAAGACCCCTCTTCCTTTTCTTCCTCTTTAATATAAGACAAAACATCCCTTCGTACTTCAAGGGTAACTTCCCCCCCGTCTCCGCGAGGAACAGAAAAGCGAGAGCGACGATAAGGTCTCAAACTCTCAAGAACTGCCCACTCCTTGCGAAGCTCGGCAGTAGGTTCCAAAAGTACGAGGTCAGGGCTCGAAGGGCATGACAGAACCTAAAAAAGAGCAGAACACCCAAGACAAGTACTGTTTATAACTTTCTCATTAATTAAACAAAGTTTACAAGACCACAGGTACACAACAACCCTAAGCGGCTAGACCTGCGGGTCAGTCGGCGGAGCTGGGACCGAAGGCGCTGGTGAAGTCGGGAGTGGTGGCTTCGCCTGAGCTTGCTTTTGCCGGCGGGCCTCGTCGATCCAAGCCTTAGCAGCAACTTTGTGGTCCGCCTTCCATACTGATCGGAAAGCTTCCCAAGCCGAAGCCACCTCCGAAGATGGCCGCAGCAGGTCATCATCCGCGAAGCCTCCAGGAGACGAACCACTAACCGAATCGAGGGGAATCCGAAGAGTTTCGAGGTGGCGAAGAACCCCGATGCCGGCGCACTGTCCGGAGATCTCTCCGTACCGTACTCCGGAATTCTTCATCAGCGACGAAGCTACCTGGATCCTCGTCAGCTTCCGGTCGAGCGGCTCGAAGGTTGCAGCAGAGGTCGAAGGGCACATGGTGCCAAAGTACTCTAACGTACCCTGAAGAGCTTCCAAGGTACGGTCAGCAGTACTGGAATTCTTTCTATCTGCTACTTCCAGGCTTGCAACCGTTGCGTCCAACGCGGCCACCCGGAGCATCATGGAACTCTTCTGAGCCATTGCCTGGCTAAGAGCCCCTTGAAGTTCCACCAGATGTCCGTTCGAAGCAGCTGCATCCTGGCGAAGCTTCTCGACCTCCGCACGGAGAACCACTCGTTCAGCCTCGGCTTCTTCGGCATGAGAGCGGAGGGCTTCAAGGGCTTCGTCAGACGCGGCCTTAGCCTTCCGTTCTTCCAAGAGTTCTTCATTCAGCCTGAGAGACCTCCCGGTGGAGTCGTCAAGAGCTGTTTGAAGGGCTGTAACCTTCCGGTTAAGTCGGTTAATTTCGACCTCGCTGGAAGTCGCTGCCGCTCTAGCAAGGACGAATTGCTGCAAGGAAAACAAGGTAAGTGCTAAAGAAGTTTTGACCATTAAAATACAGCAACTGTGGTGTCTTTTTCATACCTGAAGGGCAGCCCTCTCGAGGGCCGTGTTGAGGCTCGAAGCCCTAACTTCGCTCAAAGCGGAGATCAACTCCGAATTGGCAATATCCTGGCTTTTCTCAGCCAGGGGCTCCAGTAGCCTTCGAAGGCCGCTCCGATGCTCCAAGAAAGGAGCCAGAAGAGGGAGCCAAGACAAGGCCCGGGCGTCGTCCTCTGCAGCCTCGTCCTCTGAGTTGCCGACGGAGGGCGCTGCTTGGTCAACCCGAAGGCCCAGGCTGGAAATACTCTTACCCCTCCCCGGCACAAAAGGGGGAGAGGCAAGAACATCTCGACCTTCGGCCGCCACATCTTCGGCCGGAGCCACGTTGTCGGAGGCACCGTCAGTAGTCGAGGTCGCCACGGCCGGAGCCAATTCCATCCCAGGGAGCACATCGTCCGCTCCGAAGGATACGTTCTCCGCCACCGGGCTCGGAGCCCCCAGGGGAGCCGGAGGGTCTGCTCGGGTGACCGTCTCCGAAGAAGTAGGGACGTCGGGCGCCACCAAGGCTTCGATACCCGAAGAGGTACCTATTTCAAATATCAAGGTTAATTAACATATTCTACAGATAGCAAGCGAATGCCGACGAAAAAAGAAAGAGCTCCGGGAAAATACCTCCAAGAGCCGCTTGAGGAAGGATCGCCGGATCCTCCAGGACTTCGTACATCCAGAGGATGTTGTCGAAGTCATCCCCCGAAGCGCTGCCCTCGGTTTCGTCCGTCGGGGCCGCAACCTCCGCAGGAACCCCTTCGGGTGCAGGCAAGTCGGAGGTAGAGTTTGACTCCACTTGCACGTTGACAGGTGCAGGTGGAGTCAGTGGAGTTACATTAACACCCTCCCTATCGGGGAGGTCTGTGGGGACCTCCCCCATATCTTCATCGATCAGAAGGTAGTCTTCGAAGGCCTTCGCTGTAGCACCTCCGGAGTCTTCTGCCTCTTCGGGAGTCGGGCTCCGCTCATCCGGCGACGAAGAAGATGAAGCGGGTGTCAAGTGAGGAGGCTGCTTCACTGCCCTCTTCTGAGCAGGCTGCTTGCCAGCTTTTTTAGAGGGCTCGGTCGCTGCTTTTCTCTTGCGAGCCGCCGCTCCAGCCGGGGCAAAGTCGGGAAGCTGCGGGGGCTCCATGCCGAGGGCTCTCCACACCCTGTTCGAGCGCTCCCAACTCCCCACCAGTTCCAGCCTCCTCTGCCTCTCGGCCACCGAAGGGGCTCCGAGAATTCGTTCGGTAGCTCGGACTATGTCGTCCGGGGCTAAGGCCAGAGGCGCCGCTGAAAATAAAAAGGTATAAGAAGCATAAGTATAATTAATGTGTTCATGTAAAATGATGCCGCAGGAGAAAGACGTACCTATGTTTCGGAGGTCCCCCTCCGAGGCTTGCGGGATGGAGATTGGCCAACTGGCTCCGAGGGGTGAGATCCGAAGGCCTACGAACTCTTCGGCCAGGTCGCGCATACTCATGCGACGAGCCACTGAAGCCAGCAACCCTAGCCTCGTCGTAAGCAGGCTAGGGTTCGGGGAGATGTCCGCTTCCTTCCGAAACCAGATTTCTTGAAGAGGGCTCGAAAGGGGGGAGTCTTCTCCTACTTCGGCGTAAAACCACCGAAGTATCCAATTTGTATACCATCGATCGTTTATGGCCTTCGCAGGGAAATGAAGAGCGTGCTCCCGCCGTAGCTGGAAATTAACACTGCCGAAGGCCACTGTCACCTTCGAGTCTCCGGGCCCATCTTGAGGCTTCGGCTGGCAGATAGCCTCGTGGGTCGCTGCGAAGATCTCGGAGCGCCCTTCACACCCCTCCGCCCGAAGAGCCCACTCGAAGACGGCCAGGCGGACGATTGCGTTGGGGGACAATTGAGGCAGAGTAATGTGAAACAGGTCTAGTACCTCTGCCAGAAAATCCACGGCTGGTAGCCCCAGACCAGCTTCGAAGAACGCCTCGAAGACTACCACTTCTCCGCGCCGAGGCCGCGGAGTCGACTCTGTCCCGGGGACTCGAGTCCTCATTCCGGCTCCCAGCTTCCCGTCTACTGCCTCTTCAATGGACTCCGCGGTGCTCACTGACTGACCAATGACGAAGCTTTGAGCCATCTTCTTCTTGGAGGGCGGGCGGAGCGCTCGAGGGTTCTTGGGCCAAGCACCGCCCGGACCCCCCGCCATTGCCGTGGCTGCTGATGCAGCCCATGCCTGCCGCTGCGCCAGAGTGTTGGCCGCCAAGGGAGTTGTGTGGCTGGTTCTCGCCATTGCGCTCAAATGCTCGAAGGGGCGGAAGGTTGAGGGGAAAGGTGAATTGCAAGAACGGTGAATGCGGTAAAAAACTTCCAGTAATCCCCTTTTCCCCCTTTTATAACCGCACAACCTATACTGCTCTTCGAGAAGTTTCACACTACAGGTTCGGCTTCCGTCGCCGACAGGTGGGGCTGGTAATTGGAACGGCGTGCAACCGCTGAAGAAATCGACCGTTACTTCTTTTTCACAGCGGGTAACGGCTATTTGCGCCGTAACGGTCATATTGACGGTACCCCACGACGTTCACACTCCGTAACCGTCGCCACGATGAAAAACACTTCGTAACCGCTTGCACGACGCTCACACTCCGTAACCGCTTTCGTAACACTCCTACACCGAAACCATGCTATTACCAGGGAGTTTTCCCACTATGCCGAAGCTCGGAGACGAACGTTTTAGAATATTGGGTCCAATATTCTGGGCTAAATCACAGCATCTTTGCATTCCCTTTAAGCCTCAGAAACTAAAAATGTTCCTTTCGTATACTGCCTTCTTTCTAAAAAATAGGTTATCTACAGAAAGGCGTATTCGAGGGGCTACTGTTGGGGGAAATTACTTCATTTCCAGGACTTAAAGGTTAATCCTCCGAGGGCTCCAAGAAGATCCCGAAGATGGTTGAATAATGCTCGAAGCATACGTCAGCACGATCGAGGGCTCCAAGGGAAGGAGGAGGCTTCGAAGCAGGCAGACGTGACTGATTGGATGCCCTGCTTATCCATCTACCCTACAGCACTTTACCGTGTATAACCTTGTTTATAATACTGGAGGTCATTTGTAATATAAGGGTAAATAGGTCTATTCCTTAAACCTTTTTCCCTATAAATACCCCCCATTGTACCTTGTAAGAAGGATCCAGAACCAGTGGTTCAAACACATATATTCGGACCTCTTGAGTTGTTATCCTTTACGGAGGCTCAAGTTTGTCCTAAAAGCACAAACCTCTTGTTTGTTTGTTCTTAACTACTAAGAACCTGTTTGTGTAACTTTTACGCCAACACACCCCATCAGCCAGAAAGCCTACCCATCCACCAAAGAAAACCACACCTCCTGCCAAGAAAAATCCTCCCAAGAAAACCACTCAGAGAAAACCCAAGGAGCCTGTGAGAGTTGCTCCTGTGACCCATGAGAGTGCCCCCAGGAGTGTTTTTCACTGTTCTTACTGTCAGCGGGCGGGTCATTTGGTTGGGTTCTATTTTCGTCGCATCAAGGATGAGTGACGCTCTCAGGCGATGAGTTACCAGGACATGCATTACCCATCTTTAGGTATGCATGAGTCTGAGATGTACTATCGTCCTGCTTTTGAGGCTCCTCGTGCTACTCGGAGAGGTTTTGCTCCTCGAGGTGTTCACCATGTTTCATATGGTGGTAGACCTCGGGCGAGTAGCTTTGTACCTCGTCAGAGTAGGAGACCTCGACATGCTGTTCGTTCACAGCATGAAGGTAGACCTCGCACTTTGCATCATTCTGATTATTATGTGCGTAGACCATCTACTTTTACTGCGCCTACTACTCGTGTCACTCAGTGCTGGATGCCTCGTCATTATTTCACTCACCCCAGCACTGAGCGATCGAGACATTCTTATCGTGTGTAGGCGATAGATCGAGGCTTGGAGGCCACGTGGATCATGGACTCCGGTTGTTCGCGCCACATGACCGGAGATGCAACTTGGTTCTCCAGCCTCACCACAACCAAGCAAAGGGAACATATCACCTTCGGAAACAATTGAAGGAGTAGAGTGAAAGGTAAAGGTGTGGTAAGAATTAATTCGAACTTCACTCTCAAAGATGTTGCTTTGGTTGAGAATCTGGGATACAATTTGCTGTCTGTATCTCAGTTGCTTGATGAGGGCTTCGAAGTGCGATTTCATCGCGATACTTCGCAAGTGCTCAATTCTGATGGCGTTGTGGTGTGTAAGATCTTTAGGGTTGGGAGAGTCTTTGGAGCTGATTTTTCAGAGTCATCTGGTTCTTCTCATTGTCTTGTTGCACATTCGACTTCTGAGCTTTGGAAGTGGCATAGGAGACTAAGGCATATGAGCTTTGAGTTGCTCGCTCGTCTGAGCGCCCTAGGTCTGATCCGAGGATTGCCCAAGCTCAAGTTTGAGAAGAATTTAGTTTGCGCTCCTTGTCGACATGGTAAAATGATTGCCGCTTCGCATTCGCCAGTCACCACAGTGATGACTGAACAGCCCGGAGAACTTCTCCACATGGACACTGTAGGTCCTTCTCGGGTTAGTTCTTTAGGCGGGAAGTGGTATGTTCTAGTAATTGTCGACGATTTCTCTCGCTACTCTTGGGTCTTCTTTCTTGCCAGCAAGGATGAAGTGTTTGCACACTTTCGGAGCTTGGCTTTGAGACTTTTCACCGAACTCCCTGGTGCATTAAAATTCATTCGAAGCGATAATGGCACCGAGTTCAAAAATACTCTCTTGTTGACTTTTGCATGGAGCATGGCATAGAACATCAATTCTCTGCTCCGTGGGTTCCTCAACAGAATGGTGTTGTTGAGAGGAAGAACCGCACTTTGGTTGAGATGGCTAGGACGATGCTTGATGAGCATAGGACTCCTAGAAAATTCTGGGCTGAGGCCATGAACACTGCTTGTTACATCTCAAACCGAATCTTCTTGCGCTCAATTTTAAATTTGACATCTTATGAGCTGCGTTTTGGGAGACAGCCCAAGGTTACTCATCTTCGAGTTTTTGGCTGTCGCTGCTTTATCCTAAAATGTGGCAATTTGGATAAATTTGAGTCGCGATCTTCTGACAGGATCTTTTTGGGTTATACTACTCATGGTCATTCTTATCGTGTTTATAACTTGGAAACTAACACTATCATCGAGTCATGTGATGTGACTTTTGATGAATCAACCCCCTCTGTTAGTTCTGCTTTTGAACAGGCAAATGAACACGACATGGAACAGACCTTATTCGAAGACGAAGATCCCGGAGAATTCGAGGATGAACCTCTACTACCCTCGACATCGACCCCCGAAGCTGACCCCGCTTCAACTACTTCGGCACGAGGTCCCGAAGCGACTACCTCAACATCGGTCATCTTTGACCACTCCAACGCACAAGTTGAGGGGGAGACTGCATCCCGACGCGAAGCTCCACATCATGTCCAAAGGATGCACCCTCCCGAGCAGATCATTGGTGAGCTTGATCAAAGGGTAACACGTTCTCACGCTCATTTCACTAATTCTGCTTTTGTTGCTTCTTTCGAGCCTTTAGATGTTAGTCATGCACTTTCTGATTCTAGTTGGATCAATGCCATGCATGAGGAACTTGAAAATTTTGAGAGAAACCAAGTCTGGACTTTAGTTGATCCTCCACCAAATGTTAATTTCATTGGAACAAAATGGATTTTTAAAAATAAACAAGGGGAGGATGGGACTATAGTTAGAAACAAGGCTAGACTTGTAGCTCAGGGCTTTTCTCAACTAGAAGGGATTGATTTTACTGAAACTTTTGCACCTGTTGCTCGCCTTGAGGCCATTAGGATTTTGCTTGCCTTTGCGACATCCCGGGAATTCAAACTCTATCAAATGGATGTCAAAAGTGCTTTTCTTCATGGCTTCATAGGTGAAGATGTTTATGTAAAACAACCCCCTGGTTTTGAAAACCCCAAGTACCCACATAAAGTCCTTAAACTTCATAAGGCTCTTTATGGACTCAAGCAGGCCCCTCGGGCATGGTATGATAGACTTAAGTCTTTTCTGCTTGAGCGAGGGTATTTGATGGGCTCTGTTGATAAAACTTTGTTTACTCTCAAGCATGGCAAAGATTTCCTCCTAGTACAAATTTATGTGGATGACATCATCTTTGGTGGCTCTTCTCATGCTTTGGTTGCCGAGTTTGCAGATACCATGAGCAGGGAATTTGAAATGTCAATGATGGGTGAACTCACCTATTTCCTTGGTTTACAAATCAAGCAAAGCAAACAAGGTAGTACACCAAGGACCTGCTCAAGAAGTTCGACATGTCCGATGCGAAGCCCCTCGCCACTCCAATGGCTACATCTGTAGCATTGGACCCTGACGAAGATGGAGAAGTCGTAGATCAGAAGGAGTTCCGGAGCATGATCGGCTCCCTCCTCTACTTGACTGCTACGAGGCCGGACATACACTTCGCTGTGTGTCTGTGCGCTCGTTTTCAGGCTTCACCACGAGCTTCGCACCGCCAAGCGGTTAAGCGCATTCTAAGGTATCTCAAACACACCCTTGAATTTGGCATATGGTATTCAGCATCTTCATCTTTATGTCTTCGAGGTTATTCCGATGCACATTTTGCTGGGTGTAGAATTGATAGGAAGAGTACCTCTGGTACTTGTCATTTTCTGGGTACATCTCTGGTTTGCTGGTCTTCCCGCAAACAGTCTAGTGTTGCACAATCGACGGCTGAGGCCGAATATGTTGCTGCCGCTAGCTGTTGCTCTCAGATTTTGTGGATGGTTTCCACTTTGCGGGATTTCGGGTTAGATTATAAAAGTGTTCCACTTTTCTGTGATAACACTAGTGCTATTTGTATTGCAAACAACCCGGTTCAGCACTCTAGAACCAAACACATTTATGTACGGTATCACTTTCTCAGAGATCACAATGAGAAGGGTGATATTGAACTTCAATATGTTGATACCCAACACCAGCTTGCCGACATTTTTACAAAACCCCTCGATGCTTCTCGATTTGCTTACTTGCGTGGGGAACTTGGCATTTGTCACCCTTACGGCATTTTGTGAGGGGGAGCTGTTTTAGATGGATGTGCCTTTGTCTAATTGTGTTGAAATTGCATTTACATATTTTGCACTTATATGCCTGCTTATAATTCATGAAATCATGTCAGCTCAGCTCTTGTTAATTCATCTGGAACATTCATGTGCATGATGTTTTATTTTCAAAATCAAATCGTGCTCACTGCTTAGTCTTGAATCTAGCATGTTTAGGCAGGACTGCTGTTAGCTATCTTTTATCTGCTTGATAGCAAGACACTGTTCATTGGATGCTCAAAATTGCAACTTGAAAAAATTGTTCTCATCTTCATGGATACTCATAAATGCCAAACAATTGGTTCACTTTGTTAAAATCAAAAATTCCATGATTTGCATGCTTTAAGATAAAAGATCCAGGTGGGTTTGTTTGTCGCACTACCCTATTCTAGACTGCTTACCATTGCACATTGGTCTGAACTGGAATAGTGTAGTGTTTGCCAAAATCATTGCCTTAAGCTTCTTATGGCTTTCATGCCTAGGCTTGGCCTGATTGGAAAGTATAAGGTGGACAAACAAATAACCCCTGGCACTTAGAAAAGAACAACAACATTCATTGATTATCAAGTTAGCTTTTCAAGCTCCATTTGAACTGGACTTGTCTGTCTAGAGTAGAAATTGACTAGCTTTGTGCAGTCCTTGCTCTTACTTGTCTAGTTTCTTTGACTAAGTGGTGATGCTTTTTATTTCAAAAATTGATCAAATCACATGCTTCATCATGTTTTTAGAGAATATTAATTTGAGCTGAGCCCATGATCATTTGTGTTACTGTTGGCATATTTTTGCTTCATGTGTCTTTGCCATTCTGCTCAATTCGAAGCTTTGCATCTTTAACATGCTCCCTGATGTTTGCATTGCCAAAGGGGGAGAAATTTCTCGTTCTCGTTCTCTGTCGCAAGGGGTATTATTTCCAAAGGGGGAGAAAATTTGACATAAAGGGGGAGAAGACTCTTTATTGCCAAAGGGAAAATTTAACTCAGGGGGAGTTTTTATTGCCAAAGGGGGCTTTTCACTCTTGTGAGAAAGGGGGAGAAAATTCTTTTATCAAGTGACATGATTTGGCTCTTTTCTGAGTTTTTATGGTCACTTGTGTGCTGCAAATTTTTTACATTTTCTTGAATTTGGATTTGGTTGTCAATGCACTCATCAAGGGGGAGATTGAGAAACCAAGGGTTGGTTTCGGTGTTCTGTGATGAGTGATTGACAGGCTTTTTACCCTCTATTCGAAGGGTACCTCCGAAGGGGCTTCGGAGGTGGTACCTCCGAATGGTGTTCGGAGGAGGTTTCACCGAAGGGTGTTCGGTGTTTGCCACCTACAGCTGTTGCAGCGGAGTGTGCTTGTCGGAGGGGTCCGACAGTACGCGATGACTGGGTTCATACCGAGGGCTTCGGTACTTTGGGCGGTACACCGGAGTGTGTACCGGAGGTTGCTAACCCGGAGAGGTCTCCGGAGTACTGGATACACTTGTCTGTTTGTCGGTGGTGTGCAGGGACTTCGGAGGCGACGGACAAGGTTCGCAGCAGGTGAAACTGGGTCAAGCGGGAGGCTTGATGCCAAGGGAGCGGGAGCTCCGTCACGGTGGCTGCGGAGGTGGTCCGGGTCGGTCCTCGGGTCGAGACGTGCCAGGTGAAGGCAGAGAGTGCGGAGCGTGGCTCCGGCTGAAGGTACTCCGAGACAAGTCCTCTGCAGAGGCAAGGTGTTCGAAGTGTGCTCCGGAGGGAGACATTCGAAGGTACCCGACGAAGGTCTCAGAAGTCGAGGCGCATCGAAGGCATGGTCCGGGTGAGGCTCGTCGAGGAGTGTGCTCGGGGAGAGGCACTGCGACGAAGGGCTCATGGAATGCTTCATGCGGAGGCCTTGGACGAAGGAGGGACTTCGAAGGGTGGTACTCCGAAGGTGGGACTTCGGAGTAAGGAAGGCTTCGGAGCAAGGCTTGCTCCGGAGTAAGGTTGACTTGTGGTGCTTCGGCCTGCATGGCTTCGGTACACGGACTGACGGAGTTCGAGCTGGGTGAAGCTGCGAAGCCGTGGTGATCCACTCCGGAGGTGTTGGTGCGAAGGCCCAAGGGCTTTGACGGCTTCGGCTCAAAACCGTCACTGTATCGGAGGCTGACTTCGGTGAAGCGAAGGCCATCTGGCTTCAGGCTTCTCACCGAAGCTACCGCACCCTCACGTGCGAAGGGAGGATTCCAGAAGGTCAAAGACTGCAAAGGCTGACACTGTCTATTCTGTAAAAGGCTGACACTGTCCCCTCTGCAAAGCTGACAGAGAAGCCTCCAAAATAAAGGTGGACTACCTTTTGTACCCCTTAGTTCTGTAGAGACAAAATGTAAACCCTAGGGGTAGTGTAGTCATTTCCTTTGGGTGAACTGTGGGCTATAAATATGGGGGCTCGGTAGGTAACATGGAACACTTTGAGCATTTACTGTTGAGCTCCTGTAGCCACACACTTCGATTGTAATACATCCAGAGAGTTCATTTTCTGTGTTCCTTGTTCAAGCGGCGAAGCCCTGTTTCTTGTGCTTTTGCTTGAGCTCACTTTGCATACTTCGCCTGTAGTAGTGCACCGAAGCCTGTTGAGGCGAAGGTTGTTTTTGTGCGAAGTGTGTATTGTAAGTGTGCTTTCGCTCTGTGTAACAGGAGGCGTGTCCTCGCTGCTTACTAGCGAAGCCCTGATTGTTGCCCGTTTTGCTTCTTGTGTCGAAGCCTCTAGTGTAGTCTGTGTGTGTGCGTGTAGACCTTTGTGTACGAAGCTCAGCACCAGTTGCTGTTGCCAAGTGCTTGGGTCGAAGTCCTCAGAGGGCTGTCCACTCTTGCGAAGGGTGAAGTGCGAAGCCTGCTCAAAGCACCCTGTGTGCGGAGCCTGCACTGACTAAGCAGAGTAGATTTTCGAGGATTGTAAGTGGAGCGAAGTCTTCTTGGCTTCGAACTTTTGCTCCTCCGAAGCCTGTGTTCGAAGGTGTCGAAGTACCTCCGAACCAGACCTTCGAAGGTTGTGTTCGAAGCCTGTTCCGCAGAAGACAGAACTAAAACCGAAGGCTAAGTTTTAGCCCGAAATTTTAAAAGCTCCCATTCACCCCCCCTCTGGTCGCCGTTTCCGGTCCAACAATCTCCCTTATTATTACTCTGCATTATATTTGCATTCGGTGGCTTGCTGAGTACATTTGTACTCACCCCCATTGACTTACACCACAAGAGCTCGTCTACTACGAGGAGGATGAAGGTCTAGAGTAGCAACCCGGTCAAGGCGAGACTGGAAGGAGGCGTTCATCTAGGACCCTTGTTTTATTAATTTATCTTCACCTTTATACACTTTTGTACTATACGTTCTACGAACCGTGAATGATTGCTCGTATTTGTACGTGGACGCATGATGAACGTCTTGGTTTATTGATTTTCTATGGAATTTCAATAAAGGTCCTGATTATTAAATCAGGGCGTGACATGAAGCCTCTCAATGTCATGGGGAACATCGACAGGAAGCTGATCTCTAGGATTATCGACGGGAAGCTCGGTAGAAACGAAGACCACCTAATGAAGACCAATTTGATGCTCAACGACTTTAACGGTGAGAGCTCTGAGGCGAAGGGCATAGTTTCCTTGGAGATGACCGTGGGCAACAGGACGCTTCCCACAACCTTTTTCGTCATTAATGTGCAATGTAACTGTAGTGTTTTACTTGGGCGTGATTGGATTCATGCAAATTGTTGCATTCTGTCTACCTTGCACCAGTGTTTGATCTAGTAGAAGTTATACCAACTAACACTTCGGCCCAGGTTGCTTTGGCCAATGTGTCTATTGATGCCATCCACAATAATGTAGAGTGTTTGTCAGGTAGTGACCTCTCGGACTACGACCTTGTTAGCGTGTCTGAGGGGCGATTTGTTCCACTGTCTGTAAAGTCGGCTAGTGTAGCTCGGCTATCTATAAATTAGTTGTCATGTCAAGTAAGAGTAATCTTGATTGGCTAAAGTCTCGTGTAGAGCAATATCGGTCTTCTAAAGACTGTATTGTCGAAGCCATTGAAGCCTTTAGCGAATTAGAAAAATTAGGTCAAGGTTTTGCCTCGGTCGACCCGTTGGAACAAGTAGACATAGGAGATTGTAGTGTTCCAAGGACGATTTTTGTAAATCAGAATTTGCAGGCTTGTGAGAAAGCTGAGGTAATAAAATTGCTTCGGTCGTTTGTCGATTGTTTTGCATAGGAGTATAGTGAGATGCCTAGACATAGCCGTGAGCTCATAGAGCATCGGCTTCCTATCAAACCTAGGTTTAGGCCCTATAAATAGCCCCCTCGTCGCTTTAATTCGGTCGTGTATGAGCGAGTTAAAGAAGAGATAAAACTTTTACTCAAAGCTTAGTTTAATAGGCCATGCAGGTATGTTGAGTGGGTTGATAACATTGTGCCTGTAGAGAAGAAAGGAAGTGGCAAGATTCGCATGTGTATTGATTTTAGGGCCTTGAACAAGGCCACTCCGAAGGATGAGTATCCCATGCTGATAGCCAACATGTTGATCAACGATGCTTCAAGACATAAGGTACTAAGTTTTCTTGATGGCAACGATAGTTATAATCAAATATTTATGGCTGAATAGGACATCTATAAGACATCCTTTTGATGCCCTGGTTTTGTCAGCTTGTTTGAGTGGGTTGTTATGACTTTTGGTTTAAAGAATGCTAGAGCCACATATCAACATGCTATGAACTTGATCTTTCATGACTTTCTTGGAGTTATGCTAGAGGTCTACATAGATGATGTTATAGTAAAATCGGATGGTATGGGAAACCATTTAGCCGATTTGAGAGTTGCTTTTTATAGGATGCATCAGTACGGCTTAAATATGAACCCGCTCAAGTGTGCTTTTGGCGTGTCAGCAGGCAAGTTCTTAGGATTTATGATTCATGAAAGAGGTATCAAAATTGACCCTAAGAGACTTGAGAAGATTAAGAATTTTGAAGCGATGACATGTAAGAGACTTGGGGGGCAAGTCAGCAACTTGCTTTTGAGCGAATAAAGGAGTGCTTGTCATCACTGCCTGTGGTAAGAGCACCGAAAGCTGGGATTCCGTTTCGGCTATACGTTGCAGCAGAAGATAGAGTGATAGGACCTGTGTTGACTCAGTTGGTGGAGGGAAAGGAGTACATCAACATGTTCTTGAGTCACCGCCTATTATATGTCGAGACGAGGTACATGTTCTTAGAGCATTTATGTTTATCACTATATTATGCATGTACCAAACTTCGCCACTATCTTCTATCTGGCACATGTATTGTTACTTGTCAAACCTATTTTATAAAATACATATTGCCAAAGCTGATTCTAAGTGGGAGAATCGAAAAGTGGGCTTACACATTGATTGAGTACGATTTGGCTTATGAACCCTTGAAAGCTATGAAAGTCCAAGTCATCGCAAATTTTATAGTTGATCACCATGTAGTAGTGATGCTGCTTTGATTGAAGTAATGCCATGGAAACTTTACTTTGATGGTTCGGCTTGCAAGAATGGCCAAGGTGTTGGAGTAGTGCTCATATCACCTAGTGGTATGAGTTTCGAGACCTCGGCCCGATTAGAATTTCCTTGTACTAATAATCAAGCCGAGTACAAAGCTCTATTGCTAAGACTTGAATTGTTGGGCTCCATGGGAGTTAAATATGCTCATGCATATGGTGATTCACTATTAGTAGTTCAACAAATAGCTAAGGATGCTCACTGCTTTAATGGTTTGCTAAATAGCTACTTGGATAAATGTCGAGACATAATTGGTACTTTTGACAATTTTGAAATTTCACCTATGTCTAGAGAAGGCAACTTAGTAGCAAATGATTTGGCTTAGCAAGCATCTGGTTACCAAATCAAAACAGGTAAATTTTTCGCAAATGAAAAACCAATGCTTGAAGAAATTGTGTCACCCGAGTTAGAGGACTTCGGTATGACCGGCCCTGTTAGGCTGGTCCGACCACAGGTACCTAGTCGGTCTGACTGGCCATGCTAGGCTGGTCTGACTGCCCTGTGCCAGCTGTCTGGCAATGGACGATCTAACTAGCCTTCTATAGACGGTCTGACCGCCCCGTGTTAGGAAATTCCAGGACTCGAGGGGGACTTCAAATTTTTGATAGGAACGCCAATTCAAGTGATAATTTGGCGAGTACTTTAGGAAATCATGAGGATGATTGGAGGATTCCAATTATTCGGTATTTGAGAGATCCTAGTAAGCAAGTTGATCGGAAAGTTCGATGGCAAGCATTAAAATTTGTGTTGCTTGATGATGAGCTGTATCGCCGAACAATTGATGGAACACTTTTCAAAAGTTTGAATTCCGATTAGTCTAGACTTGTTGTAGGTGAAGTACATGAAGGTCTTTGTGGTACTCATCAGTTGGCCCAAAAAATGAGTTGGATGCTCAAAAGAGCGAGTTTTTATTGGCCGACTATGACTGAAGACTGTTTTAAATACTATAAAGGATGTGAAGCATGTCAAAGGTTTGGTAATATTCAGCTAGCTCTTGCATCTTTACTTAATCCTATTATCAAAACATGGCCGTTCTGAGGTTGGGCCTTGGACTTCATCGGCCAAATTTATCCTTCCTCTTCAAAAGGTCATCGGTTCTTATTGATGGCTACAAATTACTTCGCCAAATGGACTGAGGTCGTGCCTCTCAAGAATATGATGCAAAATGAGGTAATTGATTTTATCTTGAAGCACATTATACATATATTTGGTATCCCTTAAACTCTTACTATAGATCAGGGTGCTTCGTTTTTTTCTAAAGAGGTGTGTGATCTTAGGCCAATGGTCAGGTCAAGTCTAGTAATAAAACTATGATTAAGCTTATTAAGAAAAAGATTGAAGAGTTTCCTAGAAGGTGGCATGAAGTGCTTTCTGAAGCATTATGGGCATCTAGAGTTGCAAAGCATGGCGCCACCAAGGTATGTCCATATGAGTTGGTGTATGGACAAGAAGCCGTTTTACCCGTAGAAGTGAATCTTGGCTCTTTGAGGTTGCTTAAGAAAGATGACTTATCGGTTGGCGATTACTAAGTTCTCTTGAAGGACAATTTAGAAGAAGTGACTAATAAGAGATTAAGAGCTCTAGAGGCAATAGAAAGAGACAAGAGAAGAGTGGCTAGAGCTTATAATAAGAGCATGAAAGAAAAATCGTTTCAAGTTGATGACATGGTCTGGAAGACGATTTTGCCTTTAGACAGTAAAATCCCAAAGTTTGGTAAATGGTCGTCTAGTTGGGAAGGTCCTTTTAGAGTTGTTGAAATTGCTCCATGTAATGCATATTTGCTAGAGTTTCTTCAAGGAGAGCGATTTCGTAGAGCTTTGAATGGTAGGTATTTGAAAAGGTACTTGCCAAGTGTGTGGCAAAATGCTTGAAGTGTAAAAAGTCCGATATGGAGTATATCGCCCTGAGCTCATTGTGCTTTAGGCTCACTAAGTTTGCCAAAATGTAGGGGGCATGTGTTGATAGAAAAAAGTGGCTTAATGGTCAAAATTGGTACTTTTGGCCGAAAATATGCAATTCCTGGCATAGGCCGATCTGACCGGCCATGTACCGCCAGTCTGACCAGCCTCACTCCAGTCTAACCGGCCCTATAAGGCCGGTCTGACCGAACCAGTCCTAGCCCGATTTGTTTTGTGTTGTTTCGGGATATTGTTATCTCTAATCAACTTATAACGACCTGGACATGTTTTCTAATCAGATTAGAGCCCAGATAGGTCATGTCCAATCTATTATTACCTTGAATCGTACCTTTACTTTTCAATCTACTTCTTTGCCCTAGGATTAGTTTAGCACGTCCATCTTTGGTGGTTTGCGCTGTAAACTATCCGTCATCCACGTCTTAATCATGGTAAGCCTTGTTGATTCGCTCTTGAATCACCCGTTTAATCCATGTAATGGATTTCTATCGGTTTTATCGGTTTTTATCAGTAATTCGGTCCCTAGGACGAATTGCCTCTCATATTTTGGTGTTTTTGCATTGTTTTCATCTCTATATTCTTCTTCAAAACCCTCTGAATCAATTCATCTTCAACAAAACGGTTGCTAGAGCCCCGGAGACCAACATCCAGGCATTTTTAGTCTGACCAGAGGCATCACCCCGGTCTGACCGGCCCATGTCGCGTCATCATCTGACGCACCGGGTCACAGCTGTCTGATCGGCGGCACGAGGCCGGTTTGACTGGGCTTTGCAGAGGGTCTCAGGAGCGCTTTGCATTGCCATCCGGAGGCCACCCTCCGAAAGCATTTTGCACCTTCAGTCTAATCGAGAATTTCCCTTCGGTCTGACCAACCGAAGGCCGGAGGTCACCCTTCGGGCACCCTTCGGACCCCTTCGCAATCCACGTCAGAGGCCGCCTTCAGCCAGACCCTCCATCCCACCGGTCTGACCGGTGGCCTAGCATCGGTCTGACTGGCCCGTCTTGGCCAGTTTGACCCCAATTTAGCTTCGGTCTAACCGGCCCCAAAATTGGATGGTTTCGAAATTTTATCTACAACTCGGTTAATTGGATAATATTTTGATATTGTTTAATTGCTAGCGACTCCACCCTCCATTGTCACTATCTCGGGTCATTGAAACGCGATGTCAGTGGTGTGTCATGCCTAGGATTATCTCTAGGTATTCGTGTGCTTTTGGATCGTCGAATCGGCATCAGTGTGTTGGTACTTTGATCGACATATTTTAGCGTCAACAGGTGTTATGTCATTTAGGTGCAAATTTCTACCGTCACTTCGGGGATAATAAAGAATTGACTAATTTGTTCAAGAGACTATGTGCCCAAAACCAAGAGAGAAAGTTCAAGACCTTGTGGACGAAACTTCATGAGTTAACTTCTGTGGCGCCCCGATTTACCAAAATCGGAACATTATTGAATTTCATAAGAAAAACAATAATACAAGTGGTTCATCATGCGACAATCGTACATACGACAATTTTCATGGTACGCTGACCATAATTATTACATCAGAGTTGAAATAAAAATAGTAATAAAAGTAAATAGCATGACGAACGCCTTGTTCATGATCTTTGCTTGACTGGGTCGCTACTCCAGACCATCTTCGTAGTAGGCATCCTCTGTGGGGTCCAACGGGTATGGGTACAAAAAGTACTCAACAAGCCACCGCAAATGCAAGTAATAATGTAGGATAATAAACAAGGAAGGGTAATGGCTAACAGTGCGGAAAAGTACATTTTCAGTTATTGCATTTAGTGTAGTCAAATTTAATCATGCGGAAAAGTAAACATGAGCATCAACAACATCATATAACTCGAGGAGTATGTTTTACCTCCTCGCACAACAGTCATTACATGTCAAACCATCATGCACATACATATTCAGAGTGATCTAACTGTGGGATGTCACGCAACCCACCCTTGACCGTGGGCTTGGCTTTTCGAAAAGATTCAAGACTCTGATCAGAGATGTACTACTGTACCCACAAGGCACGCACTCATCCCAAACGAGATGACCCATACCACGGGAACTCGTGCCAAAACCTCGGCATGAAATGCTCCAAGCGATAACCACCCACTCTAGGTTTCGTCGGCGCGCCGGGCCGCATCCCGGCTAACGTCGCACCCCCTTTTGCGCCACATTGGTACAAGCCACCCGCAGGTGCTGCTTGACCCATTTCCAATTGGTGGCCTCGGTTTGGAACACTCCATACCTTAGTTAGGACTTACCCATTAGACCTTTGGTTAGTACGGAAGTGTATTGCAACGGATCCCGCAGACCGGTCCTTATAGTGCCCCGGGTGCTACCGACCAATGCCATAGCTTGCACCCAGAACCCACCATGCATACACTCACAACCATAACTCATCACCAACAGAATTCCAAGGATAAGAGGTAACGGGGATCATATAGTAGAACCATTTTGCTACGACTCATTTTTATCCTATAGCGATCGTGTCAATACATTGGAAACTAGCTAATATCATTAACCATGAGGTGACAAGGAGGTTAGGCGAGATAGCATGGCTTGGGTTGCACATCAAGGTCGGGGGATCCTAAATAAATATATTGTAAGGGTTTCATTTGACTAATGCATGTATAACCTATGTGTTTTAGCGATAGTTTAATAAAACATGGGTTCAATATGCTCAAAAGATTGGTATGCTGACTTGCCTTGTTCAGCCAATGGGGAGGGAGGAACTTCCGGGAAATATTCCGGTTCCTCGACGGCGTCGTAGTCTTTCCAATATAAATATAAATAAAATGAAATAAATATAACATTCAATTTAAACAATCTAAGACCACACAACAAGTATATAGGTTTTGGTTGATTTGGTTTGAAGAAAGCAAGTTGCTATGTTTCTGAAACTTATTTCATAAATAATTTAAAATGAACCATAATGAAATATTGTCTTTCATAAAAGGGATTTTTAATTGTGAATAATCTCATTTTAAGTTTTCTAATCAATTTAAAATGAATGGATCGGAGAAAACTTAGTGGTTTCATCATTTTTAATAGGGAATGAATAAATATAAACTTTTCTGAAATTTAAATAATTAAAATTGCATTTTACCCTAAGGGCATTTGAAAACTTTATTAAATAAACATGTAATGTCCAAAGTAAACATACTGTTTTTATTGCATTAACATGTAGAGAATAAAATTATAAAATTTCTGGAATTGAAATGACAATTTTTAGAGTTCAAATGCACCAGATATGAATTTTACAAGTTTTAAAAAGTTTCTGGAATTTATTTGTAAATTTATTTCCCCTCGGGTCCACGGTGAGCCAGGCCCACGGTGAACACGCACACTGTGCGCGTGGTCCGTCCCAATCTGGACCGTTGGATCCAGATCCAAAGTGCGAGGGCGAGGCGGGGCGCCTAAGTTGACGTGGACGGCTGAGATTAAAACATCGAACCGGTACGCGATGAATGGCTTAGATGCGATGCGGGATTTTAAAACTAACGGACGCACGAGATTAAAACATACCCCTTCGCCCAGATCCGACGGTGTAGATTAAACCGCACATGGGATTTAATCGGTACCGTTGGATCCAGATCGCACGGCCAGGATCAAATCCGACACGGCGCGTGTTGGGGGGGTTAAGTACCCTTCTTCCCCGACTCCGACGACGCGATGGCGAGTGATTTTGGCGACGGCGAGGGCTATCCGGCCTAACTAAAGCCAAATACGCAATGAGGGAACTAAGGGGAACACGAGAGTACCCTGGCGGTGGTGAATGGTCAACGGAGCGAGGCCGGCGACGAGTGGAGGCGGCGAAGGTGTTCGGGTTCTTGGCAGCGACGGCGATCCGGCGGGGTTCGACGTCGACGGAGGGGTGGCCGAGGTTGGTGTCGTCCTTGCGGTCACGGAGGTGCGGTCGGCATGGACGGAGAGGGGCTCCGGCGACGGCGAGTCACGGCTGGAAGACTGCCGGCGGTGGTGCGCTAAAACTTGAAGTGAGGGTGTTCTGTGCGTTCTCGTAGTGTGTGAGTGTGGGGGCGCAATGCGGGTGGCCAGGGGGTTTATATAGGACAATCGGCGGGGGCAGAGGGGGCGTAATCGATGGTGGCTGGGAATAAACATGTTTTTAAACGCCGGCAAGCTCGGTTGCAAGGGTTCAACGCACCTGGACGTGAATTGATCGAAATTGAAGAGGGGGAAACGGTCGGCGCGTTGAGGGGAATTCATTGCCGGCGAAGGTGTTCGGGTTCTTGGCAGCGACGGCGATCCGGCGGGGTTCGACGTCGACAGAGGGGTGGCCGAGGTTGGTGTCGTCCTTGCGGTCATGGAGGTGCGGTCGGCGTGGACGGAGAGGGGCTCCGGTGACGGCGAGTGAAGGCTGGAGGAAGGGCGGTGGTGGTGCGCTAAAACTTGAAGTGAGGGCGTTCTGTGCGTTCTCACAGTGTGTGAGCGTGGGGGCGCAATGCGGGTGGCCAGGGGGTTTATATAGGACCATCGGTGGGGCAGAGGGGGCGTAATCGACGGTGGCCAGGAATAAACACGTTTTTAAACGCCGGCGAGCTCGGTTGCAAGGGTTCAACGCACCTGGACGCGAATTGATCGAAATTGAAGAGGGGGAAACGGTCGGCGCGTTGAGGGGAATTCATTGCCGGCGATGGATTAAAGGAAGGGGGCCGGCGGGGGCGGATCCGAGGCAGGATTAGGGCTTCGGCCGGTGAGGGGGGGGATTTGGGGGCGGTTCTCGCGGGGACGAAGGACCTGACAAGCGGGGTCCACGGGCAGCGGGCGTGAGCGCGCGAGCGAGAGGGCTGACGGGTGGGGCCGTGGTGTCGGGCGCGAGCGCGAGGGGAAACGATCGGCGCCGACAGGTGGGGTCGGGCTGTCAGCCAGAGGCGGGCGAGGGTGACTAGCTGGGCCGGCCGGGAGGGAGAGAAGGGGGGAGGGAGGCCCAATAGTGTTTCAAAACATTTCTGAATAAAAATAATTCCAGGAAATAGATTAAAATCTTAGGGCTACTTCCAAGGTTGGTAAAAATTTATAAAAATTCTCAAAAATATAATCTGGTCTTAGGATCATACATAAAAAGTTTCAGCTCCTGGTTTGGCCATTTACTCTATGTTGTAGTTCAAAATGTTAAAGAAGGGTATTAGAGGTATTTTTAGAATAATAAAATCCAGGAAATTGAATTAAATAATATTTTTATTCCTTTGAAAATTTGGGGTGTTACAAACCTATCCCCCTTACAAAGAATCTTGTCCTCGAGATTGGAACGTTACTCGAATAACTCGGGGTATTGGGCTTTCAGTTCGTCTTCTTTTTCCCATGTAGCTTCTTCCGCGGGGTGGTTGTCCCACTGAACCTTGCAGAAGCAAACTACACGACTCCTAGTTACCCTTTCTTTGGTTTCCAAGATCTTGATGGGTTTCTCTATGTAGGTCAAGTCTTCTTGGATGTTAAGCTGTTGAAGGTCGGCTTGCTCGGCGAGCACACGAAGACACTTCTTCAACTGGGAGACGTGGAACACATCGTGAACTCCCGCCAAGGATGGAGGCAGTTCTAGTTAATATGCCACTTCTCCTTTTCATCGGAGGATCTGAAAAGGTCCGACGTAGCGGGGAGTGACTCGGAGATAGACATAATCACCCTTCTCAAAGGTTAGGTCTCTTCGATGGTTATCGGCGTAGCTCTTCTGTCGGGACTGGGCTATCTTTAACCGGTCCCTTATGATCTTGAACTTCTCTTCGGCTTCTCTTAATATATCTATCCCAAACAGTTGTGATTCTCCGGTTTGATCCCAGAGCAACGGCGTTCTGCACTTACGTCCGTAGAGTGCTTCGAACGGGGACATTTGCAGGCTGGCTTGATAGCTGTTGTTGTAGGAGAACTCTGCATAGGGTAAGTTCTTGTCCCACATTCCGCCAAAGTCTAGAGCGCAAGCTCTAAGCATATCTTCCAATATCTGGTTGACCCTTTTGGTTTGACCGTCGGTCTGTGGATGATAGGCGGTGCTAAAGTTCAGCCGGGTGCCGAGTTCCTCTTGAAGGTTCTTCCAAAACATGGAGGTAAACTGACTCCCACAGTCAGATACGATCTTCTTAGGAACTCCGTGAAGGCACACGATCCGGGTCATATACAACTCGGCCAACTTGGTGACTGTGTAAGTTGTCTTGACTGGGATGAAGTGGGCTACCTTGGTGATTCGATCGACGATCACCCAGATAGAATCGTGACCAGCTTGGGTTCTGGGCAGTCCCAGTGATGAAGTCCATTCCTATTTCTTCCCACTTCCATTCAGGGACTTTGAGGGGTTGAAGAAGTTCGGCAGGTCTTTGATGCTCTGCTTTGACTCGGCGGCATGTGTCGCCCTTGGCCACATACTCAGCTATTTCTCTCTTCATGCTGACCCACCAATATTTTTCCTTCAGATCTTGATACATCTTGGTACTCCCGGGATGTATGGAGTATAGAGTATCGTGGGCTTCTTGAAGGATGAGAGTCTTCAACTCAGGCTTGTCGGGTATGCATATCCGGTTTCAGAAAATCCGGGGGCTTTACCCTTCCGCATGTTCTGTTGGATCTCCAAGATATCCGGGTCTTCCTTCTGCTTTTCTCGGATCTGGTCTATCAAGATAGGCCGAGACTCCAAGGCAGCGAGGTACGCTCGGGTGGTGATCCCTAAATTCAGCCTTTCCATCTCCTTGTAAAGTAAAGGAGCCTGGTCCTGAATCATGATGGCGTTGCAGTACCCTTTTCGACTAAGGGCGTCTGCCACCACATTTGCCTTGCCTGGATGATAATGGATGCCCAAGTCGTAATCCTTGATCAGTTCCAACCATCTCCTTTTCCTGAGGTTCAGGTCCGGTTGGGTGAATATGTACTTGAGGCTCTTGTGGTCGGTGAAGATTTCACACCTGTTTCCCACAAGGTAGTGTCTCCATATCTTCAAGGCATGAACCACGGCTGCTAACTCTAGGTCGTGGGTCGGGTAGTTCAGCTCATGCGGTCTCAGTTGTCGGGAGGCATAGGATATCACCTTCCCTTCTTGCATTAAGACGCATCCCAATCCTTGACGAGAGGCATCACAGTAGAGGTGGAAGTCTTTCCGGATGTCTGGCAGAGTCAGAATAGGAGCTGACACAAGCTTCTTCTTGAGGGTCTGGAAGCTTTCTTCACAATCTGGGGTCCATTCAAACTTTACTTCCTTCTGCAACAGCCTGGTCATAGGCTTGGCGATCTTTGAAAAAATCTCGATGAACTGGCGGTAGTATCCGGCTAATCCGAGAAAGCTCCGGATCTCGGTCACGGTAGTGGGTTGCAGCCAGTTGGTCACTGCTTCAATGGTGGTTGGGTCCACTGCTATTCCTCTGGCCGATATGACATGGCCTAGGAACTTCACCTCAGATGACCAAAATTCGCACTTGCTGTATTTGGCGTACAACTGCTATTCCCTTAGCTTTCCGAGGGTCAGGAGGAGGTGAGTCTCGTGTTCTTCCTTGGTCTTGGAGTAGACGAGGATATCGTCGATGTTGTAGCAATTGTGTTAGCTACGCATAGGTTTTGTATGTGTGTATATGATAGGTAGAATGAACCTCGATGGGTTCTCTCAGAGGGAGAAAGGGTTTATACTAGTTTGGGCCTCCCCTAGGGGATAATAGCCCTACGTCCATTTTGTGGTGGATTTGGCATGGTGTGCCTTGGTGTGGAGAAAATAACCCCAGGGTCTCATGGCCCCCTAGAGCGTGTCCTCCGTTACAAGGGCTTGGCCTTGCTTTTATAGGCACGCAGGCCAAAAGAAAAGACCGGGATGCCCCCTATGAGCCCTAGGATCAAAGGGGCAGAGAGGGGAAAAGGAGCTAGCTATGGTACAAAAGTGCTTTACAGCTTTACAGACGTGTCACGCGACGACACATCTTGACCAGCTAGACGACAAACTATGGGCAGAGGGGCCCCTGGTACGACTTCTACATAGTAGCGGGGTGTAAATATCTTCTGGGTTCAGAGCAGGGCCGGAGCTCCAAACTGGGGCACCGAACTGGGGCCTCCGAACTGGGGCCTCCGAACCGGGGCCTCCGAACCGGGGCCTCCGAACCGGGGCCTCCGAACCGGGGGGCTACGAACCGTGGCCTCCGAACCGGGGAGGGTCCAGAGACTAGTTCTGAGGAGCTCCAAAGGGAGCCCGAAGGCTAACTCCGGACAGCGCTCCAAGGCTAACTCCGAAGAAGGCCCGGAGGCTGGCTTCGAAGTTAGCCTGAGACTTAGCTTCTAGAGGTCTTCAAGGGATCTCGAGGGCTTAGCCTCGGAGGGCTCCGAAGGACCTCGCTCTAGAGGGCTTCGACGGGGCCATGGGCTTCGCCCCTACATGCTCCGGCATAAACCTTGAGACTTGGGAACAGTTCTTGGGGAGGAAATAGGCTTCAACAGTGTTTGGCTCTGGGCCAAAGGCTGTCGGAGGCTGACGTCATTTGGCCCCTGTTCAGGGGAAATATATTCCCCCAACAGTAGCCCCTCGCGTGCAGGCCTTCGGGACGAAGGGGTGCATGCGCCCTTGGGACAAATGACCTGAAAATTACAACTTTGGAGAAAATAAGCCTTCGGAGCTTGGACCGAAGGTGACTTCGAAATCTGCAGGTAATAAATGCCTGCGCCAGCTGTCAGAGCAACCTCGGGGAGCCCAAACGGCTCCGCAACGGTTAGAAAAAATACCGTTACCCTGTGCTTGGCCGCTTCGCCTTCGCTGAAGGCCCACGGAACAGTGGGTTCGGCCCACGACCGTCGGAATTCTTACCGCCTATAAATAGGGGTTTACCGCGTGCGGCTTCGGCACGCTCTCATTTGCTTCCTTCTTATTGTCTTACAACCTTCGCTCTCCTCCCTCCTTGGCTTCGCGCGGAGAGCCCTTTGCTCGCTTCTAGCCCCTCACGCCGAAGTCCCACCAAAATGCCGAAGAAGGCAATGGCGAAGCCTTTGGTCTTGGGCTCGAGCTCGGGCTCCGCTCAAATGCAGGCAGCGGCGGCTGCGGCAGCGAAGCCTGCACCCAGGCGACTTGGGCCGAGGGACCTTCGGATGCCCTCCAACAAATTTGAGCAGACGCTGGAGATGAGGGCCTCGATATCTACGGAGGAGTCCGTCCGGAGAGCCTGTGAAGGGAGGATTGCGGCGATGATCCAGCTAAGAGTCCTGGAGAAGTCGGAGGCCGTGCCGAGGCCCCGCGCTGACGAAGTGGTTGTGTTCGAGGCCTTCTTCGAAGCCGGCCTCGGGCTGCCAGCAGTCGGGATGCTGAGCGAAGTCTTGAGGGCTTACAACCTCGAGCTTCCTCAACTCTCGCCCAATGCCGTGGCGAGGCTTGCTGTCTTCGAATGGGCCATGAGGGCCGAAGGCTGCGAGGGCCGCAGGGACGTCTTCGTCGCCCTTCACGACGCCAACTGCTAGCTGAAGCCGAGGGAGGGGACAGACCGCGTCAAGAGGGTGCTGGCCTTCGGCAGCACAAACTTCTAGCTCCGGAGGGAGTTCCAGGATGCCTTCCCGGCGAGGGCTGTGAATAACAAGTGGTACTCGAAGTGGGACCAGGAATGGTTCTATGCCTCCGTTGGCGCAAACTCTCCCCTTCGGAGTACCAACGCCCACATCTTATATCGACGAGAAGGGGTGGTGAAGACCAGCGAGGACATCCTTCGCTCGAGGATCCTGCTACTTCGGAAGGTGGCGGCGAAGATGAGCATGAGGGATCTCGCAGAGGAGTTCATCACCCTCCGGCTTAGCCCCCTCGTGCGCTCTTGGCCGGAGGGGCTCTTCTAGGCTTCGGGCCAAGGGGAACTTCGCGAGTTGGCCTTCGACAGCTTCGGTAAGGCTTCGAACTCTTTTCACTTTCATACTTCGCAAAACTTCACTCTCACTTGAACTTTTATGAAGCCCACCTCGAAATGAGGACTCTGGAGGAGGCCATTGTGGCGGCGGAGCGCGTCGTTGGGACTCCGACACCTGAGGAGCAGGCCCAGCGCCTTGCTCTGGTGGGGTCATGGGAGCATTGGAATAGGGTCTGGACTGCGCTTGGCCTCGAGGCGTTCCCTGCTCTGCCGGACTTCTCCCACCTCACAACTTCGTCGGCCAGAGCCAAGAGGAAGAGGGGGGATGACGACGAGCTTGGGACTTCTAGGGTGCGGTCGGAGGTCCCTGCGACCGAAGCCTCTACCCCAGAGGAGGCAGCGGTGGAGCCCACAAGTGCTCTGGCTACCAAGAAGGCAGTGAGGCCTTCGACGACAATGACTTCGGCGGCGGAGGCCGATGAGCTCACCGCAGCCATCAAGACCACAGAAGCCTCGACAGCGACAACTTCGGGCGCGAGGGCCGACACGCCACCCTCGCAGCGAAGGGATTGGGGGGCACACATCGCCCCTCCTTCCTTTGAGGACATTTCTGACGAAGGTAAAGTCTTTTAACATGCTTCTCTTCAGTACGCAGATCTTGACTTGGTCTTTCTGCAGAGGATGACGATGCGAGGCCCCTCGTCGCGAAGCCGGTAGACGAAGCTGGACCGAAGCCCGCCGCGGCGGAGCCAACAGAGGCTTCGGCCAGCACCGGCAACAGCGGCAGCGGCAGCGACTCGGAGTCCGAAGGCTCTTCGTCTGAAGAAGATGGAGGCAGCGGCGGCGGCGAAGGGAACCTTCGAAGCGACGAGGAGGTCGACGTGGTGGGCCTAAACCCTACTTCGCCGAAGCCTGCGCAGGTGGCCGCGGCAGAGGAGATGGTCCATCCCTTCTGGCCGAAGGGTGCCGTGACGGAGGTGGCAATCAACAGCTTCCGCGAGAGCTGCGCAGCTGCGGAGGTAGGGGACTTGGTGGCTCAACTTAGCCACTTGAACCCCACGGAGCTCTTCATCAGCGCGAACGAAGCCCTCGTGCCTCTGAGCGGAGCCCTTTGCATCCTTCGAACTATATTTTAGCCTTCGATCAATACTTATGATTTCTTGAATTCTTGCAGGCCTTCGCACTGAACGCAGCAGCTTCGACTTCTGCAGACAGGCGGATGGAGCGACTGTCAGAGGAGAAGGAGGCCCTTCGACGCCAAGTCTCGGTGGAAACCGAGAGGCGAAGGCGGGCTGAGGCTTCGGCTGCTGAGGTAGAGGTAGCGAAGGCTGAGGCTGACAAGGCTAAGGAAGCCTTGGCCTCAGAGATGGTTCGGCTCCACGCGGAGCTCAAGGCTTCGAAGGACGCCAAGGCTCGGCAGGCAAAGGAGAACGCTTCACTCCGAGGACGGGCTCAGAAGCTCGAAGACTTCGTCGTGGACAACCTTGGCGAAGCCACCCAGAGCCTGACCGATGTCCTTGAGCAAATAGGGACCGAATGGCGGGCTCCGGACTTTGGCGACCAGGACCCAATTGGGGACCGCATCGATTTCTTGAAGACGGTGGCTTCGACGGTGGAGCAATCACTGAAGGGCTTCGCCCTCATGGCCGGCCGAGTCGCGAGCCAAGGGGTGTTGCACATGCTTCATGAAGCAGGGTGCAACCATCTCCAGGAAGCAACCTCTGTGACCCCGGTGGCCTTCGGGGGCCATCACTTGGTGACGCCTCCGCCGGACGTCCGTGGAGCCTGGCGGCGGCTGCAGGAGCCTTGGAAGGAACAAGTCTGCGAAGTAGTCCTTGACCTCCAGAAGGCCCTACGACTTCGCCGATCCAAAGCACCTGCCCCGCCGGACAGGCCTTCGACATCAACACCTCTGCCTCCGAAGGTGTAGATCTCCTTAGGCTTCTTTGTAACACTTAGCTGCAGGCTTGTACAAACTTTATCCGCTTATTAATATGAATACGGGGGTTTTTTATACCTGCCCAGGCTCAGCCTCCAAATGTTGACTTCGAAGTGCTTGAGGACTCTGAAGAACTTCGACAGCTGTGGGCAGTCCTCGAAGTAGCGAGGTCCAAAGGCCCCCCTCGGTTTAAGCTTCCGAGGGTGCCTAGCGGCGAAGCCATCTCCGAAGTAGCTCAGGATTTGCTAGCCGCTGTGAAGGCGGAGTCCCTTCAGAGTTCTTTGTTTTTGCCTTCACGAATGGCCTTAGCAGGCGATGAAGCCTTAGACTTCTCTGCCTTCGACACGGCACCGCCTGCTTTGCTAACTCGAAGCGACCTGCAAAATGGAAGACGAGGTCTGTGGGCTTCGGAGCCTGGACGAGCCGAACGTGGGAGAGCAGGCTCCGACGAGGCTTCGTCCAGCCGAGGGGGCCCTGGCCGAAAGAAAGGCAAGTGAGGGTTGGGACCTCGCACTCGATTCTTCTTAGGCTTAGATACAGACTATACGTAGTTTTGTAATCGAAGTACATTTGTAACATACCTCCCAATTATTATTCAATGGAGTTTATTTGTATTTGCATACTTCGTATGTATGCTTCGCATTGTTTGATGGCTTCGAATGTTTTAGCTTGTCATGCTCGTATTGCGTGTTACATCCGCACACCTCGCATACATGCTTCCCCCTTGCTCGTGGCAGCTAGGGACTTAGCCATTGCTGGTGCGGGCAATAAAAAATGCGAAGGGGTGCGCCTTTTGGCGGCTTCGGATGCATGGAATTCATTGAGCGAAGGGCTCTTGTGGGCTTCGAACGCGCTAATTTGGTGCGAAGCAAGGCTTTAGCATAACCAAATTAAGCGAAGCATGCTTCGGCATGCTGGGATTTAGATGTTGTGCGCGAGCGAGGCTCCAAAACACACTTAGATTTTTAAGCGAAGCATGACTTCGACATGCTTTAATTTTTAGCTTAGATCACGTCACACGAAGCGAGGCTTCAGTGTGTGTTTAGTTAGCGAAGCAAGGCTTCTGGAGCTTGGTCCTGTAGTGAAAAGGATATTTGGTGTGGATTCACCGAACCTGGGATAGTTGAGACACCTTCGACTCTGAGCCACCTTCGACTCTGTGTCACCTACGACCCTGGGTCACCTTCGACCCTGGGATGCTTCGGGTGCGGAAACCGGAATCCCTAGACGCATCGGGCCAGTAGCCTGGAGTCCTTGGACGCATTGGGCCAGTGGCCCGGAGTCGTTTTAGCCCGCTGCTACTGGCCCGGAGGCACTGTGTAGCCTTCGGAGGGGTGCTCTGGATTTTGTAAAGCGAAGCGAGGCTTCGCTTTTTAAATAAAGCGAAGCAAGGCTTCGCGTTTTTGATAAGGCGAAGCAAGGCTTCGCGTTTTTTCAATAAGACGGGGCAGAAATTTGCTTTAAAGGCGAAGCAGGGCTTCGAATTTCAAGGCGAAGCAGGGCTTCGAACATATATCAAAGTGTTTGCAAAATTGTACATCGAAGTGGTACTTCGGATAATGGACATACCTCGTAAAGTGACTGAATGTTGGCCTCGTAGCCCATAGGGCTTCGACGACCTTCGACGCGTGGAGCGGAGCCCCGTGCCGGAGGGTGAGCTCTGGTATGTGAAGGGTAAGGGAAGGCGAAGATGGCCTTCGGACTGGACCTGAAGCCCCTTGCCGAAGGGTGTGCGAAGCACGAAGCTTCGAAGCTCCCCCCTCAAGATTTTTGTACTAAGGTCCCCAAGGACGGCGCCAACTGTTGTAGCAATTGTGTTAGCTACATCACAGGTTTTGTATGTGTGTATATGATAGGAAGAATGAACCTCGATGGGTTCTCTAAGAGGGAGAAAGGGTTTATACTGGTTCGGGCCTCCCCTAGGGGATAATAGCCCTACGTCCAGTTTGTGGTGGATTTGGCATGGTGTGCCTTGGTGTGGAGAAAATAACCCCAGGGTCTCATGGCCCCCTAGAGCGTGTCCTCCATTACAAGGGCTTGGCCCTGCTTTTATAGGCACGCATGCCAAAGGAAAAGACCGGGGTGCCCCCTATGAGCCTAGGGCTCATAGGGGCAGAGAGGGGAAAAGGAGCTAGCTACGGTACAAAAGTGCTTTACAGCTTTACAAACATGTCAGGCAACGTCACATCTTGACCAGCTAGACGACAAACTATGGGCAGAGGGCCCCTAGTACGACTTCTACACTGTAGCGGGGCGTAAATAACTTTTGGGTTCGGAGCAGGGCCGGAGCTCCGAATTGGGGCTCCAAACAAGGGCTCCGAACTGGGGCCTCCGAACCGGGGCCTCCGAACCGGGTCCTCTGAACTGGGGGCCTCCGAACTAGGGGCCTCCGAACCGGGGCCTCTGAACTGGGGCCTCCGAACCGGGGCCTCCGAACGGGGGCCTCCGAACTGGGGGCCTCCGAACCGTGGCCTCCGAACCGGGGAGGTTCCGGAGACTAGTTCTGAGGAGCTACGAAGGGAGCCCGAAGGCTAACTCCGGACAGGGCTCGAAGGATAACTCCGAAGAAGGCCAGGAGGCTGGCTTTGAAGTTAGCCTGAGACTTAGCTTCTGGCGGTCTTCATGGGATCTCGAGGGCTTAGCCTCGGAGGGCTCCGAAGGACCTCGCTCCAGACGGCTTTGACGGGGCCCTGGGGCTTCGCCCCTGCAAGCTCCGGCATAAACCATGAGACTTGGGAACAGTTCTTGGGGAGGAAACAGGCTTCGACAGTGTTTGGCTCCGGGCCGAAGGCTGTCGGAGGCTGACGTTATTTGGCCCCTGTTTAGTGGAAATATATTCCCCCAACAGTCGATGAATACCACGATGAACTTATCCAAGAACTCCATGAAAACGTTGTTCATCATGTTCATGAAAAAGGCCGGGGCATTCGTGAGTCCGAATGACATCACTGTATACTCGTAGAGTCCATAGCGGGAGGTGAAGGCAGTCTTGGGTATGTCCTCTTCCCTAATCCTCAATTGGTGATAACCTGAGCTGAGGTCAATCTTGGAAAACACCGAGGATCCCTTCAGTTGATCGAACAGGTCATCGATCCGAGGCAATGGGTACTTGTTCTTGATGGTTACGTCGTTCAAGGCTCTATAGTCCACGCACATCCTCTTGGTCTTATCTTTCTTTAGGGCAAAGATAACCAGTGCACCCTAGGGCGAGGTACTCGGTTGGATGTACCCTTTATGCTCTAGGTCTTCAATGTTGCTCTTGACCTAGGCTAATTCGTTGGCGGCCATCCGGTATGGGTGCTTGGAGATTGGAGTGGTCCCGAGGACAAGTTCGATTCTGAATTCGATGTCCCGCTTGGGAGGCATTCCTGGTAGATCTTAAGGGAAGACGTCCATGAACTCCTTGACTATGGGTACTTCTTCAAGAGCTAGCGAGTGGAGGGACGCTTCGAGTAGTTTGCGACTGGTCATCCGAAAGGTGACGGCTGCGCCTTGAGGGTTGGTCACTGTGACAGACTTGTTGGCACAGTCGATCACTCCCTTGTGCTTCATCAACCAATTCATCCCTAGGATGAAGTCGAGTCCGGTGCATTTTATGAGGACTGGCTCGGCCCGGAACAATACTCCTTGGATCTCTATCTTAACCTTGGGATTGTATAAGTGGGCTAAGGTTTTATTGCCGGGAGTGGCAATCACCATGGGGACGGATAGAGGGAGTACGTCCAATTCGTTGATTTTCACAAAATCTTCCGAGACGAAGGAGTGTGTCGCTCCAGAGTCAAATAAAATTATGGCTGGTACGGAATTTATGGTAAACGTACCGAGCACGACTTCGGGAGCCTCCTGGTTGGGTATTTATGGTAAATTGTGGTTGACGCGGGCACGAACCGCCTGGATGGGTGTCGCGCCTTGGGGCTTCTTGGGGTGAGGATATTGGTGCGAATAGTGCCCTTCCTTCCGGCAGTTGAAGCAGATGATCGGCCTCCCTTGGCGATCCTTCAAGATAGGAGCCTTGGCGGCGGGTGTCGCACTACTACAAATCGTCACTGTAGTGGCGTTGGGCAAAACCACTATAGTGAAGGGCCATTAGATGCCCGCCACTATAGTTGCTGGTGCTTACGACAGCACCGGTGCCCACCACTATTATTGGTAAAGTAGTGGCGGTTGGTGCTGACGTCATCCCAGACCACCACTATTGTACCAATAGCAGTGGCGGGCACTGGTGCTGCCCGCCGCTGCTAATATGGCCGCCACTAAAGTATTGATGACATCACTTGCGACCACCACTACTATTCTAGCTATAAATGCGCAGCTTCTTCCTCCCCGAGCTCTACCGGAGTTCGCATTTAATTTTGTCCGTACAATGGTGACAAAAATCTAGATAAAGAGGGGGAGGCTTTGTTTTCGTTTCTTTTGAAGGATTTCATTCTAGGAGGTAAATCCATGTCGAATCGCACATTTATTTTGTATTTAATCATGTTACAATGAGTTATTAGCGTTTTACTAATTTACGGTTTGTGAATAGAAATTTTCAAATAATCTTCCATTTACAGTGTTACCTTCTCCCAAATGAACAAATATGACCCTCCTCACAATTATTCATCTCTTGTATATTGCTTTACGTCATTTTAATCTCTTTTTTAATTTGATTTATGATTATAGATCTAGAGTTATGTTGTTTGGAGAGAGAGAAACCAATATAGTTAATTTATTTAATAATTTTTTTCTGCTTAATAAATAGTGTTAATTAAAGCATTAATTTTTAATTAATGTTGTTATGAGTGATAATAAATCAATATATTTTCAATTTGTAAATTACTAAAATTAACAATAATCAATTTATTAATATTTTTTCAAATAATATATGTTTTAGATGGAGCACAGGTCCTGGATGTACTCGTCCAACAACGGAGATGTGGTGGCATATTTTAACAGAGTAACTGAATTTACTGAAGCTGCCGCACAATATGCTTCCCGTCAGAGTGAAGAGGCAATATATTGTCCTTGTAAAGTTTGTAAAAACGAAGCGATGTATCCGTGTTCAGATCGTGAAACTATACGATTTCACTTGTTGAAAAATGGTTTCGTGAAGAAGTATTATATATGGACGAAACACGGTGAGATGAGCCAAAATCCTCCCAAAGATTCTGATGTGCCGCAAGATGCTCATCAACATAGAAGAGGTTGTGATCATACATCCGACATAACACATGATGATGTCGATCAACATGATGATGATGACGCCTTTGATGTGGAGGAACTGATGCGAAATGTTGTGTCTAAGGTGTTGTTGCAGAGAACTACAACCAAAGGATATGATAACTTTGAAGCACTTGACAAAGCATCAAAAAACCATCTTTACGAGGAACGCCATGGATGCGATAAGCAGTATACTGTGTTGTACACAATTCATGAGCTTATGAAACTGAAGGCCAGCAATGGATGGTCTGACACTAGTTTTTCAGATCTTTTACAACTCCTAAAAAAGGTTTTGCCAAAACCCAATGGTTTACCATCTGATACGTACCAAGCAAAGAAGATGATTTGTCCGTTGACTTTGGGCGTTCAGAAGATTCATGCATGCCCGAACCACTGTATCCTATATCGAAAAGAGTATGGATTGTTAGAGAGATGTCCGCAGTGCAACGCAAGTCGATACAAACGTCCAAATGACTGTGTGGAGGACTACAATGACCACCAGAAGAAGAATAATAAGAGGTTGCAGAAGAGGAATAAAAATGTTATTGAAGACCATCCTGGAAAAAAGATGGAGAGGAAAGTTCCAGCCTTAGTAATGTGGTACCTACCGGTGATTGATCGCTTGAAACATATGTTCTCTAATCCTAGAGATGCTGAACTATTAATCTGGCATTTCGCTGGGCGAAAGAAGGACGGAAAACTTCGGCACCCTGCGGATGCTAGGCAGTGGAAATCATTTGACCTGGCCCATCCAGATTTCTCGGACGATCCTAGAAATATCAGGATGGGACTTAGCACGGATGGAATGAATCCCTTCGGTGAGATGAGGAACCCACATAGTACGTGGCCGGTCTTTCTATGCTTGTTCAACATTCCATCATGGTTGTGCCATAAAAGAAAATACCTTATGCTCACTACTCTAATTTCTGGTCCAAAACAACGTGGCAATGACATTGATATCTTTCTAGAACCTTTGATGGAGGATATGAAATGTCTATGGGAACATGGTGTCTGTGTGTGGGATGAGCACAAGAAAGAGCACTTCAATCTAAGAGCCATAATCTTTTGCACCATAGCTGACAACCCATAATGCATGTCCCTAATAGGACAGGTTAAAGGAAAGACAGCATGTGTAGTGTGTGTGGACCAGACAGAATCTATGCATCTTCCATCATTCGTTAAGACGATATATATGCGACACCGCATATTTTTACCAAAAAACCACAAATATCAAAGAAATAGGAACCATTTCGACGGTACAATTGAGCTTGGACAGCCTCCACGAAATCGAGATGGCAAATTTCTATTCGAAATGGTAAAGAATATCAAAGTTGTTTTCGGAAAGAAGAGGAAGAAATCTGAAAAAATTTCAAAGGATGCTCCATTTAAAAAGCAGTCAATCTTCTTTAGATATTTGCCCTATTGGAAGGAGTTGGAGATTGGTCATGCTATCGAGACAATGCACGTTGAGAAGAATGTCTTCGAAAGCACTATCGGTATTTTGTTAGACATACCGGGCAAATCAAAAGATGGACTCAAAGTACAAAGGGACCTTCAAACTCTCGGAATTAGACCCGAGCTTCACCCACAGGAAAGGGCTAATGGAAAATTTTTCCTTCCGGCTGCTAGCTATAACCTCACAATTGACGAGAAAAGATCAATCTGCAGGTGTCTACATGGAATTAGAGTTCCAACAGGATTCTCAACGAATATAAATAATATTGTCTCCGTAGCAGATTTGAGGATGAGCGGCTACAACACTCATGATTGTCATGTTATGCTTGGGCTATTCCTCGCCATCGCAGTAAGAGGAGTCAAACATTCATTTCTGAAGATGGTGATAACACGCATGTGTCACTTCTTCAATGTCATATCAAAGAAGGTGATCGACACTGAAGAGTTAAATGAATTACGCAAACAAATGAGGGAGACTATGTGTCAGCTTGAGATGTGCTTTCCTCCTTCATATTTTGATATTATGGAGCACTATATGATACATATAGCAGACCAAATCTTTGTTCTCGGTCCAACGTACCTGCACAATATGTATGCGTACGAGCGTCTAATGGTTATCTTCAAGGGTTACGTACGAAATCGTGCTTATCCAGAGGGTTCCATGATAGAGGGCTACACGACTGAAGGAAGTCATTGAGTGCTACGCAGATTACATAAGAGATGGAAGACCAATAGGAGTTCCCATGTCCCGGCACCATGGAATACTCACCGGTAAAGGAACTAAAGGCAGGAAAATCATACGAGACAATAGTTACCAAACAATAAGAGAATCACATTACAGTGTAATGCATCAGTTGGCGATTATGAGACCATATGTTGAACAACACCTGCAAGAGCTTCGTGAAAAGAATGAAGATCGCGATGAACAATGGATTATGAAAGAACACAAAATTTATTTCACATCATGGCTGAGGGATCTAAACCTTTCGATTGGAGAAACCGACGAAGAGATGATGATAAATAAATTGTCTTACGGTCCATTGAGCATGGTTAAAACATGGCAAGCGTATGACATCAATGGTTTCACATTCTATACCAAAGCAAAGGATCAAAAGAGTCAGCGCCAAAATAGTGGTGTTAGAGGAGAAGCAGAAAATAGCACTGGACAAAAGAATGCTTACTATGGATACATCGAAGAAATATGGGAACTTAACTACGGGAACTCTATAGAAATCCCTGTATTTAAGTGTCAGTGGGTCAAACATCCAGAAGGTGTGGAGGTGGATGATTACGGGTTTACGATAGTTGACCTTAATAAGGTGGCTTATAAAGATGACCCTTGGATACTCTCTCAATCCGTGGCACAAGTATTTTACATACTTGATCCTAAAGATGAGAAAAAATACATCGTTGCTCCAGGAAAACAAAGAATTGTTGGAGTTGATGGAGTCGAAGACGAAGAAGAATACAATCAGTTTGATCAGGTGCCGTTTTCATTGACATATCAAGAATCAATGTGGTTGAGGCCAAACTGTCATTTGGCAGTGTGATTCCTTATCTACGCACCAATGGCGATGGAAAATTAGTGCAAGGCTAGATCATTTATGTTTAGCGTGCGTATTTGTAAAATCAATTATGTCATTTATTGTTAAAATATGTTCAAGATCAAATGAGGATTTAATTAAACATCAATAGAAATTTTTTTAAAATATTTAATGTTTGGGGCCAACAGCAAGGTTCAAAATCTCAAACCGCCTGCCGGCAGCGAGGTTCGAACCTCGAACCGCATGGCCCCAAGTGAGCCCCGCGCACCACTGCGCTACTAAGTGTTTCACATCATTGTAGGAAGTGTATTATATGCTATATATATAATCCCTACCTCTATTAGTAGTGGCGGGCTGGATGACGTCAGCATGCCCGCCACTGCTAATACACCTATATATACTTTCCACTCCCGCAATCCGAAAACCTAGTTTCATTTTCTAAACCATAAACTCCCATGTCGCCCCCCTCCTCCCGTCGCCGCCGTCGACGTCCCGGAGCACGTCGCCGCTGCCCTCCGCCCGTCGCCGCCTTCCTCTGAGCCCGTTGGCGCCGCCCGTCACCGCCATCCGGTTAGTAAATGATTATTAACCTATCTTTGGTCTTATTTTATTCGAGCTTAGGGTTAAAATGATTTCTAATTGTTATATTAATTTATGCATGGTAATATAATTTAGTATAATATTACTAGTATAATGCACTATAACAATAATGTTTTTTAATGTACTATAAAAAATTTCTGAGAATAAAAATTTCCACTATAACAATGATGTTTTTTAATGTACTATAATATTACTAGCTTAGGGTTTTTTAATGTTATATCAATGTGACAAGAAAATTGCAGATTACTCCTCCTAAGATTGAACCAAACAGTGGATCCTCAGACTCTACATCAAGTGGCGTGTGTGAGGTTTGCAAATGCGGTAAACATAAGGTACATGATGGTATAGTTTGCAGTTGTTTGGCGAAGAAAGTGATTCTCATAATGGACTCCGACTCGGAGGACGACTCGCGATCGCCGCAACCAGATAGGGTAAGTGTTGGCAGATGGAAGAATGATGAGACAACCGGTGGTAGAGGGAAACATGCCGAGGCTAGCGGTGGAAAAGGGAAGCATGTAGAGAAATGCGGTAGCAAGAGGAGGAAGGAGGCAAGATCCTCTTTTTATGCAAATTTTATATCTTTATCATCCAATTCAATCTTTGATAAGTTGTTCTCACTATCGCCGCCGCGTGTATTTTCTTGTTCAGGAACATGGAGAGCAGTTCAGACTGCCTGATGATGCCGAGTTGGTTGAGGATTGGCAAGTTGAGGCTTTTAATCTGTTTAACCAGAAATAGGTTGGGTTTGTGCCGAGGAAGAAGACGAAGCTCCAAACCATATCTTTCTTTTGGGTTTGACTAGTAGTGCATTTCGATGTGTAAGCTGGTTTCCCCAGCCTGGACTTGTGTTTGTTTACTTGCTTTCAAATAAACATGATGTGTCAAGCGAGCCCCCGCACCACCGCGCTACAAAGTCTCGATCATATCGTAACAACATGAAATAAAAACACACTAAATGAAATAAAAACAGTAAACTAAGGGAGAAAAATACCAATTTTTGCAATTAGAATATTGGTGTTGTATTTTTATTGTACAAAAAGTTTCAATTTCAAAGGAAGAATAAACTATAGATTTTGCTTTCAAACCTCAGTCATTTCTTCTCTAAACCCTAATGCATCCCCGGAGAATCTCATGTTTCTTAATGAAATAAAAAAAGTAAAGTGAGGCAGAAAAATACCAATTTTTAAAATTTGATAAGTTATGATGTATTTTTATTGTTAAAAAATCAAGTTCAAACTAGAATTTAAACATGAATAAAAAAGTCATGAAAATTAGAATAGAAATGTAAAAAAAATGTTTGGATGCTAGCAGCAAGATTCGAACCTCAAACCGCCTGCCGGCAGCAAGGTTCGAACCTCGAACCCCGCACCACTGCGCTACAAAGTGTTTCTCGACAATGTATCATAACGTATGTTAGATAACCCCACCAGCGGCGGGCGGATTAGTAGTGGCGGGCACGCTGACGTCACCAGCCTGCCACTGCTAATCATTTTAGTAGTGATGGTCGCATGATGTCATCGGCCCGCCACCACTAAGTCGAGTGACGTACACTGAGGCAGAAAAATACCAACTTTTTAAATTTGATAAATTATGATGTATTTTTATTGTTAAAAAAAATTCAAGTTCAACGAGGATTTAAACATCAATAAAAAAGTGCTGAAAAATTAAAAAAGTACAAAACAGAAAAAAAATGTTGAAGTGGCGCCAGCAGCAAGGTTCGAACCTCAAACCGCCTGTCGGCAGCAAGGTTCGAACCTCAAACCGCATGGCACCAAAGAACCCCCCGCACCACTGCGCTACAAAGTATTTCTTGGCTATGTGTGCAGTGTATGCTAGATAATCCCTACCTCTATGTGGACTTTTTTGCATTTAAATACCAATTTCTGTTAATGAAAAATACCAATTTTTGCAATTAGAATATTGGTGTTGTATTTTTATTGTACAAAAAGTTTCAAGTTCAAAGGAAGAACCAACTATAGGTTTTGCTTTCAAACCTGAGTCATTTCATCTCTAAACCCTAATTCATCCCCGGAGAATCTTAGGTTTCTTAACGCCCTACATGATTATTTTCTCGAAGAAATTTTATTTTTTATGACAACATCTATGGATCGATCATATCATAACAACATGAAAAGTCTCATCTTTTTTAGACTTTATTTTATTTTTTGAGGATTAAAAAACTATAAAAATACAAGTTGTCGATCGAGTGTTGTGGAAACCTACATTTTTTATGATGGTTTTAAATTTACTGGATAATAACTAATTATAGAGTCAAAACATGAATATGGTTTTTCTATAAATTTTGGTGAATTATTTCATGTCTTGTAGTTCAAATTGAACTTATTTTGACTTTGATCATAAAAACACACTTAATGAAATAAAAACAGTAAACTAAGGGAGAAAAATACCAATTTTTGCAATTAGAATATTGGTGTTGTATTTTTATTGTACAAAAGTTTTAATTTCAAAGGAAGAATAAACTATAGATTTTGCTTTCAAACCTCAGTCATTTCTTCTCTAAACCCTAATGCATCCCCGGAGAATCTCACGTTTCTTAATGAAATAAAAAAAAGTAAAGTGAGGCAGAAAAATACCAATTTTTTAAATTTGATAAGTTATGATGTATTTTTATTGTTAAAAAAATCAAGTTCAAACTAGAATTTAAACATGAATAAAAAATTCATGAAAATTAGAATATAAATGTAAAAAAAATGTTTGGATGCTAGCAGCAAGGTTCGAACCTCAAACCGCCTGCCGGCAGCAAGGTTCGAACCTCGAACCGCATGGCACCAAACCAACCCACGCACCACTGCGCTACAAAGTGTTTCTCGACAAGGTATCACAACGTATGTTAGATAACCCCACCAGCGGCGGGCGGATTAGTAGTGGCGGGCACACTGACGTCACCAGCCCGCCACTGCTAATCCTTTTAGTAGTGGCGGTCACATGATGTCATCGGCCCGCCACCACTAAGTCGAGTGACGTACACTGAGTCAGAAAAATACCAACTTTTTAAATTTGATAAATTATGATGTATTTTTATTGTTCAAAAAAATTCAAGTTCAACGAGGATTTAAACATCAATAAAAAAGTGCTGAAAATTTAAAAAAGTACAAAACAGAAAAAAATGTTGAAGTGGCGCTAGCAGCAAGGTTCGAACCTCAAACCGCCTGCCGGCAGCAAGGTTCGAACCTCGAACCACATGGCACCAAAGCAACCCCCGCACCACTGCGCTACAAAGTGTCTCTCGACATGTGTAGCAACGTATATTAGATAACCCCCACCTCTCATAGTAGTGGTGGTCAGGTGTAATCAATGGCAGGCATGCTGACGTCACCAGCCCGCCACTGCTATTCCTTTTAGTAGTTGCAGTCGAGCACCAGCGAAGGAAGGATTAGTAGTGGTGGGCTGGTGATGTCATCGACCGCCACTACTAAGAGAAAATAGCAGTGGCTGGCAGGATGACATCAGCATGCCCGCCACTGCTAATCCACCTATATAAATATTTCGCTCCGCCGTCTGAAAACCCTAAGCCCTAATCTTCTCCCGCCAGTTACTACCACTCCCAGTGCCCGCGCCACCACCCTTGGAGGCCATCGTTGTCATCCCCGAAGCCCGTCGCCGCCATCTCGGAGCCGTTGGTGTCCCTGGACCCCTCAGCGCCACCTCAGAGTCGTCGTAGTCGTCCTCGAAGCCCATCACCGGAGCTCGCGTCGGTGTACCCAGACCCCTCGTCGCTGTCGTCCTTGTCCCTGACGCACGCAGCCATCCCCATCCCGGAGCCCACGCCTCCACCCTCGGAACCCGTCGCCGTCGTCGCCCTGAACTCCGCCGAAGCCCACGTCGCTGTCCCCGGACCCTGTGCCGCCGTCCCCATCCCCAAGCGCACGCCGTTGTCCCCGCGACATCGGCGTCGACTACCTCTCATCGCTCGTTCGCCCGCCGCCTGCGAGCAGCGCCTATCTCCATCCCGTGAGTAGCAGCGCCGACGTCCTGTTGATTCCACTTCATACTTACCGGTGAGTACCTTCCGGGCATCCTCTTTTTCATCCCTCAAGCATATTAATTTGTTCCCAGAAAATGTTTAGAAACATTCAGATTTTATATTATGCTCTAGAACGGTGTAGAAGTAGTTTGCTTCCGCACAACGTATGTTAACAAAAATGAACTTGGTAGAGGGAGTGATACAACAGATTATATTCAGACTTGATATATGAAGAAAATTTTTGTTGTTGTTTTAATGCTTGTTTCAGCCTGACCGGGAACGTTTTGGGGACAATGATTAGTTTTTCTTGTCATGTAAATGCAGTGACTGGAATAATTTATGCATCATTCTGCATCATTTTATTGTGTGATCAATTTTTTTTCAACATGATGGTTAGATATTATAATCCCCAAAGGGATTTAATCCTATCCAAAAGAACACATAATTAAAAGGGAGGGATTTAATCCCAAGGGAATTTAATCTAGGAGAGGGATTGAGTGACATGAGAGGGATTCACTCAATCCCCCCTGGGATAGAATCCCTTTGGGTATTAAATCCCTGTCAACCGAACAGGGCCTCAGGTTGAGATGTTCTAAAAGTCCTCTCTTTCTAGTGCTACAATTTAAATAGTGATATTGTTTAAGACACTTTATAGGTTGAAGATATTGTTAGACACAAAATTTTTATGTCTCTAACCACATACTAAATAATGTAGATATACGCTTTTAAAAGCATATCTATAATTTTGAAACGGTCTATATGAAGACATTCCTATGACACTTTGTAAAAGCTTAGTTTTTTGTGGAATAAACAAAATATTTCTATTTGATAAATAAGATGTCCTGTAGGAATGTTTTGTAGTAAGGCCTAAACAACACTGTGATCAGTTTACTACTGTTATTACTTCTAAGGCTACTATACTAATCCTCAAGTTCATCCGGCTGAAGGCCAACATTAGATTCTGCAATTCCTTTTAGAGGCCTATGATGCAAATAGTAATTGAGTTCTCTCATGTATGTCATCAAGCCGTGGGACACATCCATTCCTGTCAACAACTTCTTCTTTCTCGTGTTGCTGACACTGAATGGATGTGCTCACGGTTCCATGGCAGCCATGAACATATTTGAAAAGCAACACAAAATATGCTAAGGCCTAAACAACACTGTGATCAGTTTACTACTGCTATTATTTCTAAGGCTACTATATACTAATCCTCAAGTTCATCTGGCTAAAGGCCAACATTAGATTCTGCAATTCCTTTTAGAGGCCTATGATGCAAATAGTAATTGAGTTATCTCATGTATGTCATCAAGCCGTGGGACACATCCATTCCGGTCAACAACTTTCTTCTTTCTCGTGTTGCTGACAGGAATGGATGTGCTCATGGTTCCATGGCAGCCATGAACATATTTGAAAAACAACACAAAATATGCTGAGGCCTCAACAACACAAGAGAGAGAGAGAACAACACAATCTCCTAACTTGAGGATTAATATAGTAGCTTCAGAAGTAATAGCTGACTACTGTAGCCAAGAAGAGTTTTCATACATTTCCCACCTTTAACACTGTGATCAGTTTACTACTGCTATTACTTCTAAGGCTACAGTAGTAAACTGATCACAGTGTCAATGGTGGGAAATGTATGAAAACTCTTCTTGGCTACAGTAGTCAGTTATTACTTCCGAAGCCACTATATTAATTCTCAAGTTAGGAGATTGTGTTATTCTCTCTCTCTAGTGTTGTTGAAACCTCAGCATATTTTGTGTTGTTTTTCCATCTAATGTTCCATGGCAACAAAATATGTTGAGGCCTCAACAACATTGTGATCAATTTACTACTGCTATTATTTCTAAGGCTACTATATACTAATCCTCAAGTTCATGCATCCGGTTGAAGACCAACATTAGATTCTACAATTACTTTTAGAGGCCTATGATGCAAATTGTTATTGAGTTATCTCATGTATGTCATCAAGCCGTGTGACACGTCCATTCCCGTCAACAGCTTCTTCTTTCTCGTGTTGCTAACAGGGAATGGATGTGCACACGGTTCCATGGCAGCCATGAACATTTTGAAAAACAACACAAAATATGTTGAGGCCTCAACAACACTGTGATCAGTTTACTACTGCTATTATTTCTAAGGCTACTATATACTAATCCTCAAGTTCATCCGGCTGAAGACCAACATTAGATTCTGCAATTCCTTTTAGAGGCCTATGATGCAAATTGTTAATGAGTTATCTCATGTATGTCATCAAGCCGTGAGACACATCCATTTATATCAACAACTTCTTCTTTCTCGTGTTGCTGACAGGGAATGGATGTGTTCACGGTTCCATGGCAGCCATGAACATATTTGAAAAACAACACAAAATATGTTGAGGCCTAAACAACACTGTGATCAGTTTACTACTGTTATTACATCTAAGGCTACTATACTAATCCTCAAGTTCATCCGGCTGAAGGCCAACATTAGATTATGCAATTCCTTTTAGAGGCCTATGATGCAAATTGTTATTGAGTTATCTCATGTATGTCATCAAGCCATGGGACACATCCATTCCTGTCAACAATTTCTTCTTTCTCATGTTGCTGACAGGGAATGGATGTGCTCATGGTACCATGGCAGCCATGAACATTTTGAAAAACAACACAAAATATGTTGAGGTCTCAACAACACTGTGATCAGTTTACTACTGTTATTACTTCTAAGGCTACTATACTAATCCTCAAGTTCATTCGGCTGAAGGCCAACATTAGATTCTGCAATTCCTTTTAGAGGCCTATGATGCAAATTGTTATTGAGTTATCTCATGTATGTCATCAAACCATGTGACACATCCATTCCCGTCAACAGCTTCTTCTTTCTCGTGTTGCTGACAGGGAATGGATGTGCACATGGTTCCATGGCAGCCATGAACATTTTGAAAAACAACACAAAATATGCTGAGGCCTCAACAACACTAGAGAGAGAGAACAACACAATATCCTAACTTTAGGATTAATATGACATCGGACCTTTTTTGCATAACCAAAATATGACATCGGACCTTTTTTGCATAACCAAAATTCTCATACATTAGCCTCTTAACTATGAATAGTTTATCTATGGCGGAAGAAGCACATTCCATCGAGGAGCTCATCTACGAGTCTCCCGTAAAAACAAATAAAGAGGGTTCATCTGAAGGATCATCCGATAGTGAATCTTCGTACCACTATCCGGAGAATGAACATCCAATGGAGCCTAGGAAGAAGAGAACGAGAGAAGACGCCGATGAGGATTACATTCCTGAAGCTCAAGCGGAGGTAATTATTACGTTAGTAACAAGTCAGAGCAGCTTCTAACTGAGGATTACATTCCTGAAGCTCACATTGTCTATCATCGTAGGATCGTCCAAAGCGATGAAGCCAGCGTCGATTATTCCAAGTCGAGAAAATAACAACTATTGTCCCAGCTATTGAGTCAGCTGAGCGAACAGATGTTGAGCCCGCTGCCACAACATCCTCTGCAAATGCGAAGAGGACAGGGAAACGGGAGAAGAACAAGCTGCATACAGCTATCTATGAGGTTGAAGAAGTGCATGTTGATGGGGCTCCAAAGAAGCCAAAAGAAATCACAGCGAAGTGGCGTAACGACTGTGGATGTCTCGCCAGGGAGCGATGTAAGATAGTTTGGAAAAATTGGAAGACTGTCCCTGAAGCTACAAAGAACGAATTGTGGCAGCATATAAAAGCGCATTATAAATTCCCAGAAGACCGCTTAGAAGACGCTAAAGCTGCCACATTGAAGACTATCAGGAAGGCTCTCCGTACATTTAGGACTATAGCTTTTATAATGCGCTTATAACGCCACTCAACGACTATAGCTTTATAACGCCAAATGAATGGAACGAATTCAAAATGCAGCATTGCTCGGAAGAAGCCAAACAAGAGAGCATCATGTTCAAAGAACTTAATAAGAAGAATAAGTTCCCACATAAACTTGGGCCAGGTGGATATAAGGCCAAGGAGGATGAGTGGAGTAGAAAGGAGGAGGAGGACCGTGCGGCTGGGTTACCTGAACAGTTTTTAGGTGCTGATCAGCGCACTAAGAGATGGCTCCTAGGTCGAGCTAAAAAAACACCCGAGGGCCAATATATGCTCTCCTACTCATGGACTAGTGAAGTATTCTAGAAAGCACGGGAAATCGCTGAGTTGGAGAAGACTGGAAAGTTCAAGCCCGAGGGATGTAATGACCAGCTTACATCTGCTCTCGGAAACGAGGAACATCGAGGGCGCACCCGAGGTGTTTCTTCTATAGCACCCTGGAAAAATACTTTCAAGAAACAGGAGGGTGCCACATACAAGAAGCGTCAAGCACGCACAGACGACGCCGCAAAGCGCCGTGCAGAGTGGGAGCGACACTTTTTTGAATTTATTAACGAGAATCCAAACATAATGCAGGCTGCAGCGGGACAAATAATTGTGCCAGAGGTACGACTCGACGTACCAAGCAGTGTTGGCTCAGTACAAGACAAATTTCCTGTAAATTATATTAAAGAGGACACACCATGCAGCCTGCATGTAACGATAGGGCGCAAAGGGCATTCCCAAGAGGCTGCACGAGGCATTGCTATGCCTGGGGATTTATTTCACAATCAGCCTATTCCTGCTGACTATACCAAGGTTCAGGTCAATGAGATCACCAACGACAGATTTATCAATGACCCCTTGGATCTTCCAATGCCTGATGAGGGGATTGAGACAATCAGAGATGCTCTAAATAACTTTGTCCTATGGGCGAGCCGAGATATCAAATTACTGCAGACAAGTTCTCAGAGTAAATCGCCTATTGTCCCATCACAATCCCCCACATATCTTTCATCTCAGGATGTGCAAAATATTGGATCTTTATCACCTGTTGATGAGCGTGAGATAGAGGAAAAGGCAGAGGAAGAGCCAGTGCTCGATAAAGTGGCAGAAGTGATAGAATCGAAAGTGACTTCTGATCCTCAAGTGACAAAGCTAGTGTCAGTTCTTGAGCCCACTGATGAGCCCAACACAAATGCGCCAGAGCCAGATCAAATGCCAGTGCCAGTTCCGGCTGAGCCTCAAGTGCTAGTGGCCGAGCCTGAAAAACACGATGCACGCCCAAAGCCAGCAATCCATAAGACAATTGTTCAAGTTGGGCAGTGTTCTGCGCCTAAATCTGAAATGCTTAAATTTTTTAGTACTGTGGGGCAAACACGTTCTACGCCCGTAGAGGCTCCCATAAAGGCTCCAGTACAAAAGCATGCGGCCTCACTTTCTGTTGATAGATGGACCTACGGAGACGAGGATTATATTGAATATGAACCAGGCAAACCATTATTACCCCAACTAGTACTTAAGAGTATGCCTTGGGAGATGGGATCATTTCATGACTGGTACCTCAAAGCGTCTGCGTTAGGTGTTACACACATAGAAGTGAAGGTTTCAAAAGAAATATTCAGCTGCCTAGAGTTTATTCTTGCACTATTTTTCGACGACTTCCATCGGATGTTCCATCTGAAGCGAATCGACATCACACACATGATACTCTGGTGCCTGTAAGTAGTTTATACTTTGTCAATACAAAGAAAAAATTAATCATGTCTTATATTGACTATTGTTTCATAACATATGTAGTTTGAATTCATGTTGTGACACTTCTAATAAATATGGGTACTTGAACCCGTCATTCATAAGCCAAAGTACACTGAACCCGGTACTAAATCGGGACAATGACAAGAACTGGACCGCCGGTCGGAAAAAATTTTAAAAAAAGATGTTCAATAAAGACCAAGACGCACATAAGAAGAATAAAAGGAATTGTGCCGCGTTGTATATTGCGCAATGCATGTATAAATGGAGTGACAGAGAAATGATAAGTGGGGCATATAATTCCAAGTAAGTATACCCACTATGTCCACTTAATCATGTTTTATCGATTATGAAACTAACATAATCATATATTACTTCTTTCGATAGTGATCACTGGATTGCACTTCTGATATACCCAAAAGACTCAAGGGTTTATGTGCTCGACTCTCTCGACAAACCCAAAAAAGATTATCAAGATATATTAAATGTTATTCAGAGTGCATACAAATACTACGTGGAAAGGTTAGGTGGCCCACATGATCCACAGAGGCCGAAAGATATGCATATCAGAACCAACTATCCGGTAATATTATATTTTGAAATTTCTTAATTCAATCGATAAAGCCAAACTATATACCATTCTAACTTTGTCTATTTTGAAGTGTCACAAACAACCTCTTGGTTCGGTGCATTGTGGGTACTACACGTGTGATTTCATGAGCAATGGCTTAGGAAAATTTGCGCGGACAGTCTCTGACCTCAGTAAAGAAGTAAGTTGATTTATTGTGTGTTAATCTAATATAACTTGCAATGTATGTACTTATATGTTATGTATGCAGGCGTCAGGTCCATCAACCATTGCCGAGAAGAGCCAACTCTCAGAATAAAAAATGTATGGAATCGTATCAAGGATGTGCCGCTTCACGATGCATGAAGTTCTTCATGAGCATGGAGTATTCTTTGATCCTGAGGGTGAAGTGGCCAAACATCCAACTTTGTATGATTGGACCGGAAGAACAAAAAAGCAAGAACAACAAATCGCTAAAAATTTTGAAGCTGATGAGAAGCAAAGAAAAGATGCATGAGCATGAGCATGTTTGTGTGAAACATAAACCGCATGAGCATGTATTTGTGAAACAATGGTTAATTTTGAAATTTTGATAGATGTAAACTTTTTAAACTTGATGTGTGATGAAATGTAAACTTTGTAAATTTGTAAATTGATTAGATCGGTTGTCGTTGTGTTGATGTGTTGCTGTTGTGGATGTGTATGTGGATATGTGGATGTTTTGATGCTGTGTATGTGGATGGCTGTGTGAAGCATATAATTTCTGTGTTTTGGTTTGTGGAACTGTGAATTATGGATCACAACATTTTGTGTTATGGGTTATACACAGCAGTGGCGGGCAGATGAGGTCAGCTTGCCCGTTACTGTTGTTGACACAGTGGTAGCGGGCGCGCTGACATCATCTGCCCGCCACTGCTATTGATAACAGTAGTGGCGGGCAGATGAGGTCAGCGCGCCCGTTACTCCTGTTGACACAGTGGTGGCGGGCGAGCTAACCTCATTTGCCCGCCACTGTTGTTATCAATAGTAGTGGTGCGCCGATGAGGTCAGCGCGCCCGCCACTGCTGTTGACACAGCGGTCTGCCCGCCACTGCTAACCAGGGATAGCAGTGGCGTTAGAGTAGTGGCGGACTGGATGCCCGCTACTACAGGTCAGTTTTGCCCGCCGCTACAGTGTCGCTTTGTAGTAGTGTCGGCTGAGCGGCCGGAGCTGGTGGAGCGGGGCGGGAATGCCCGACGTTGGATCCACTGGCGACGTGAGGTGGCATGTAGGCGGGCCGAGGATGGTAGGCGAGCGCTGGTGGCGAAGGGACGAAGCGGGGCCTCAAGGAATTCGCCTGTTGATGCTTGAAGGCGATCATCTTCCTCTTCTTGAGGTCCAACTTGTTTGCTCAGTCTCCTGGATGAGCGCTTTATTGACTAGCCGTTGGAAGTCGGCGTAGTCAGTGGCGACGAGCTGGATGGACAGCTCATCCTTAAGTCCCCGGAGGAACTTGGCCTGGCGGAGGGCGTCGGTGCGCACTTCTTCCGGTGCGTAGCGGGCGAGGCAGTTGAACTCATGGAGGTACTCCATGACAGTCCGACTGCCTTGGTGCAGGTCGCGGAACTCCTGCTGCTTTACCGCGAATGACACCGGCGGGGACGTGGGCGGCACGGAAGGTGATGGTGAACTCCGCCAATGTCACCACGTGGTCCTCTAGCTAGGACTCACGGTAGTTGTCCCACCATTCAGCGGCAGGACCTTCGAGCTGATGAGTGGCGAAGGCCACTCGCTCTCAGTCGATGCAGGGGAGGAGGTCCAGCTTCTTTCCATTGGTGCGGAGCCAATCTCCGGCCTCCATTGGGTTGGTGGTGCTCGAGAAGATAGGGGGCCGCACACGCAGGAACTCCGAAAGTTGGGGAGCGGGTGCGGGTGCTGGCGCGCGAGGGGCGGTTTCCCCATTCTGCATACGGTCCAACTGATCTTGTTGGTGCTGCATTTGAGTGAGGAGGGCGGTGATCACCTTGTTCTGATTCGCCATCATCTCCGCCAAAGTAGGGTGGTTGGCGGATGGCGACCCAAACTGACGTGGGCCCGTTGCACCCTAGTTGGGTACAACACCCTCGGGCGCGTCGTGGCTTCCTCCTTCTCCGTGGTTGGAACCGGTGTTCTGATGGTCGGCCATCTTCTGAATATCATGCCATAAGGTAAAAAGATGATAACAATACAAGAAAATGGCTCAAAAATTTCATGCATATAAATCAGTGGTAAAAATTGTTTATTACAATCAAGCATTTATTCTATCCACAACACACTCATTGTGGATAGCACCACATACAAAATTCTGCTTTATTAAAATAGCGGCTTCTAACGCCTACTCGCCACCGAAGGCGGTCTCCGTGCTCTCGGAACCACGGGTACGCGGCTCCTGAGGGATGGTGGGCTCGAGAAAGTTCTCGATAATGGAGTCAGAGACGAGGCCGGGGCGTGGTGCAGGGGCGCTGGTAGTGGACAGTCCGGCGGTGGAGGGGTGTGGCTCGATCCGCTTGGGGCGAGGGACGGGCTCATGGATGGGCTTCCTCTTCCTAGGGAGGAGGGGAACCATCTCCATGATGTCCTTCTGTAGCTGCATAACCTTGCGCTGCAGCTCGCCGTTCTGCTGGATCAAGTTCTTCATCTCCTCACGAAGAAACTCAACCACCTCATGGTGCTCATCGGCGTCAAGCACCGCCTCAGTATGGAGGTCGTCCATAGCCTAAAGAAGACGCGACTGCCGGGCCATGACCGGATCATGCACGGAGTGAACTCCGAGGTAGATGCTACGGTAGGCTCTGGAAGTGCGCTTCGGCACAAGCCAGAAAGATGAGTTCTGAAGACGATCGTCATAGATCATCCTCAGCTCCATAAGAGCCTGGAGAGCGACTCGTTGGCACGCGACGTCGAAAGTCGGGCCTCCAAGCGTGGTGGTGTAGGACGGCAGATGCTCTTCGGGGCCGTGGACGGTGAGGGAGACGTCGCAAGGTCCGGTGAACTCCTCCAAGTACAGTCCTTGAAATTCGGGCTCGAAGAGGAACCCGAGGAATGTGAGCATCATGCGGAGCTCCCTGACGAAGCCCTCAAAGTGGCGGCAGTAGCTGTGGACTTGGTAGACAGGCATCTACAAAACAGCAAGTTGAAGAAAAGTGAGGGGAGGAACAAAGTTTATAAAGTAGGTTTTCGAGAAATAATTTTCTACAGCTAATGGCTAGGCGGGTCTATTTGGCTTCCTACAGTCAAGTCGGCTCTGATACCATCTTGTGGTGCCCCGATTTACCGAAATCAGAACATTATTGAATTTCATAAGAAAAACAATAATACAAGAGGTTCATCATGCAACAATCGTACATACGACAGTTTTCATGGTACGTATACCATAATTATTACATCAGAGTTGAAATAAAAATAGTAATAAAAGTAAATAGCATGACGAACGCCATCTTCAGGATCTTTGCTTGACTGGGTCGCTACTCCAGACCGTCTTCATAGTAGGCTTCCTCTGTGGGGTCCAACGGGTATGAGTACAAAAAGTACTCAACAAGCCACCGCAAATGCAAGTAATAATGTAGGATAATAAACAAGGAAGGGTAATGGCTAACAGTGTGGAAAAGTACATTTTCAGTTATTGCATTTAGTGTAGTCAAATTTAATCATGCGGAAAAGTAAACATGAGCATCAACAACATCATCTAACTCGAGGAGTACGTTTTACCTCCTCGCACAACAGTCCTTACATGTCAAACCATCATGCACATACATATTCAGATTGATCTAACTGTGGGATGTCACGCAACCCGCCCTTGACCGTGGGCTCGCCTTTCGAAAAGATTTAAGACTCTGATCAGAGATGTACTACTGTACCCACAAGGCACGCACTCATCCCAAACGAGATGACCCATACCACGGGAACTCGTGCCAAAACCTCGGCATGAAATGCTCCAAGCGATAACCACCCGCTCTAGGTTTGGCCGGCGCGCCGGGCCGCATCTCGGCTAACGTCACACCCCCTTTTGCGCCACATTGGTACAAGCCACCCGCAGGTGCTGCTTGACCCATCTCCAATTGGTGGTCTCGGTTTGGAACACTCCATACCTTAGTTAGGACTTACCCATTAGACTTGTGGTTAGTACGGAAGTGTATTGCAACCGATCCCGCAGACCGGTCCTTATAGTGGCCCGGGTGCTACCGACCAATGCCCTAGCTTGCACCCAGAACCCACCATGCATACACTCACAACCATAACTCATCACCAACAGAATTCCAAGGATAAGAGGTAACGGGGATCATATAGTAGAACCATTTTGCTACGACTCATTTTTATCCTATAGCGATCGTGTCAATACATTGGACACTAGCTAATATCATTAACCATGAGGTGACAAGGAGGTTAGGTGAGATAGCATGGCCTGGGTTGCACATCAAGGTCGGGGGATCCTAAATAAATATATTGTAAGGGTTTCATTTGACTAATGCATGTATAACCTATGTGTTTTAGCGATAGTTTAATAAAACATGGGTTCAATATGCTCAAAAGATTGGTATGGTGACTTGCCTTGTTCAGCGAATGGGGAGGGAGGAACTTCCGGGAAATATTCCGGCTCCTCGACGGCGTCGTAGTCTTTCCAATATAAATATAAATAAAATGAAATAAATATAACATTCAATTTAAACAATCTAAGACCACACAACAAATATATAGGTTTTGGTTGATTTGGTTTGAAGAAAGCAAGTTGCTATGTTTCTGAAACTTATTTCATAAATAATTTAAAATGAACCATAATGAAATATTGTCTTTCATAAAAGGGATTTTTAATTGTGAATAATCTCATTTTATGTTTTCTAATCAATTTAAAATGAATGGTTCAGAGAAAACTTAGTGGTTTCATCATTTTTAATAGGGAATGAATAAATATAAACTTTTCTGAAATTTAAATAATTAAAATTGTATTTTACCCTAAGGGCATTTGAAAACTTTATTAAATAAACATGTAATGTCCAAAGTAAACATATTGTTTTTATTGCATTAACATGTAGAGAATAAAATTATAAAATTTTTGGAATTGAAATGACAATTTTTAGAGTTCAAATGCGCCAGATATGAATTTTACAAGTTTTAAACAGTTCATGGAATTTATTTCTAAATTTATTTCCCCTCGGGTCCACGGTGAGCCAGGCCCACGGTGAACTCGCGCAATGTGCGCGTGGTCCGGCCCAATCTGGACCGTTGGATCCAGATCCAACGCGCGAGGGCAAGGCGGGGCGCCTAAGTTGACGTGGACGGCTGAGATTAAAACATCGAACCGGTACGTGATGAATGGCTTAGATGCGATGCGGGATTTTAAAACTAACGGACGCGCGAGATTAAAACATACCCCTTCGCCCAGATCCGACGGTGTAGATTAAACCGCACATGGGATGTAATCGGTACCGTTGGATCCAGATCGCACGGCCAGGATCAAATCCGACACGGCGCGTGTCGGGGGGGTTAAGTACCCTTCTTCCCCGACTCCGACGACGCGACGGCGAGCGATTTCGGCGACGGCGAGGGCTATCCGGCCTAACTAAAGCCAAATACGCAATGAGGGGACTAAGGGGAACACGAGGGTACCCTGGCGGTGGCGAATGGTCGGTGGAGAAGGTGTTCGGGTTCTTGGCGGCGACGGCGATCCGGCGGGGTTCGACGTCGACGGAGGGGTGGCCGAGGTTGGTGTCGTCCTTGCGGTCACGGAGGTGCGGTCGGCATGGACGGAGAGGGGCTCCGGCGACGGCGAGTCACGGCTGGAAGACTGCCGGCGGTGGTGCGCTAAAACTTGAAGTGAGGGTGTTCTGTGCGTTCTCATAGTGTGTGAGTGTGGGGGCGCAATGCGGGTGGCCAGGGGGTTTATATAGGACAATCGGCGGGGGCAGAGGGGGCGTAATCGATGGTGGCTGGGAATAAACATGTTTTTAAACGCCGGCAAGCTCGGTTGCAAGGGTTCAACGCACCTGGACGTGAATTGATCGAAATTGAAGAGGGGGAAACGGTCGGCGCATTGAGGGGAATTCATTGCCGGCGATGGATTAAAGGAAGGGGGCCGGTGGGGGTGGATCCGAGGTGGGATTAGGGCTTCGGCCGGCGAGGGGGGGGGGATTTGGGGGCGGATCTCGCGGGGACGAAGGACCTGACTAGCGGGGTCCACCGGGCAGCAGGCGTGAGCGCGCGAGCAAGAGGGATGACGGGTGGGGCCATGGTGTCGGGCGCGCGCGAGGGGAAACGATCGGCGCCGACAGGTGGGGTCGGGCTGTCAGCCAGAGGTGGGCGAGGGTGACGGGCTGGGCCAGCCGAGAGGGAGAGAAGGGGGGAGGGAGGCCCAATACTGTTTCAAAACATTTTTGAATAAAAATAATTCCAGGAAATAGATTAAAATCTTAGGGCTACTTCAAAGGTTGGTAAAAATTTATAAAAAATCTCAAAAATATAATCTGGTCTTAGGATCATACATAAAAAGTTTCAGCTCCTGGTTTGGCCATTTACTCTATGTTGTAGTTCAAAATGGTAAAGAAGGGTATTAGAGGTATTTTCAGAATAATAAAATCCAGGAAATTGAATTAAATAATATTTTTATTCCTTTGAAAATTTGGGGTGTTACAACTTCCAAATACAAGCATGAGAAGGCCATATAGACAGATCCATTATGTTCACTGCCTATGGATGATCAGTAGAAAATATGCAAAAAGAGGAGGACAAGAGTTCGCTTCTTCTCAGATTGGATAAAATTCGAGAGTAAAGAGAGTGGTATCTACTATATGACATTCACGGCACAAGGTATGGCATCATGACAACCAACCTTGCATAGGTGTACAATTGGGTGATGCGTGTATGCAATGCTTTCATTTGGTTGGTATTGTGGAGGGCATAATCCGTGGCACCACCTGATACTTCGTCGACTGGCATACTTCTGCTTCGGTGGTTCATAGGGATGAGCGGTTTGTATAGTGCAAAGAGATGGAAGAGTACTTAACAGGAAAAAGTAAGAAGGCAACGCAACATTTGTTGGGGAATAGGGGAGCTACGCTAGCTAGCCAATTCAAAATTTTACACACTAGGCCCAAGACTCGTGAGCGTGAGAGATCATAGATCGGGACCTTCTAGCACAAGACGCGCTAGCTGCAGCAGAAGAAGATGTTGGAGCAGCGCGTCAAGCCTCTCCTCGCTTCGTCCTTGTCGTCCTTCACCGATCCAATCGATGAAGATGACGTAGTCATTCGCATGTAGATGTTCACAAGCATCACTATTGGATCAATGCCTCCACAGAGTACATACGTACAAGGATGGAATACCTCCCACGGCAGCGTGCTAGCACCGCACGTGAAAGACTTGACCTCAACGTCCTCCTCCTCTCCTTATATAGGGCTAAGATCCCCTGGGTCATGCTCATCCCGAAACCGTAATAGATCCAATCTGTTTTCCCATGTCAGAATTTTTGAACCTGGATCGGAACTTCTGACAGGGAAATTTAAGTCTCCTGATACTGTACGACATGCAACAAATCCAATCTGTTACCGCCCACCTCGGAACTTCCGATACCATATCAGAACATCCGATCAGTACAAAATTCCCCGATTCCAAATCAGAACTTTTGGCTCGTCGGAACTTCTGATACCATATCAGAACTTCTGATACCATATAAGAACTTCCGAAGCAACATTAGATCTCTATATCGAGACTAGAAAATAACCAGAACTTTCGATACTTCCTATCGGAACTTCTGATCCACGAAATTTTCTTGGGCATTTCCTTCAATCTCCCACTTGCACATGAACCAATTCTTTGAATGTTTTTAATACATCCCCTTAAGTGTGTGACCCGATAGGTTAATACACCAATGGCTATTCACCAGAAAGTGTTTTCGACTCACTCATCAATAGCGGTACTTAGTAGCACATATTGACCCCCGAAAGTGTACAAAATCAAATTTTCATGAACCTTGATATACACAAGCACTAGTCCCTTTACCACGTGTTGTCAGTCAAGCTCAAGGCGAGATATATGTCACCCTTGTTGGTTAACTTGACATTTTCACTCGATCAAGTATCGAATTCAAATCATGACTAACTCCTTAGTCATAGCGGCATGGTCATGCACTTTTCCAATCCAATACCTCGAGGGGCCCAGAGACGACTCTCCTGTTATTTAGGAGGGGTAAATTCCATCTTGACCGCTCATATCCCAAGACATGTTTCACAACACACCTAAAAACAACCCTTATTACTACCCTATTACTGAATAGCGTTAGGAAGCATCTGTTGATAACAAAAAATGGCATTAATGGTTAAAGTTATAAAAATATCAAATTTTGGTAACTTAGCCGAAAACATGCCAAATTCCTGGCACAGGCCGGTCTGACCGGCCATGTACCGCCAGTATGACTGGCACCACTTCGGTCGGACTGGCCATAGGTCCGATCAAACCGACTAACCCTGTATCTTATTGAGATTAGTTGATTCTGGATATATCTTATCTCTAATTGATTAATGATGACTTGGAACCCGTGTCCAACTCAAAGAAGAGCCCAGGAACTCATGACCAACCTCTATAAATAGAGGCAAGGCCGATTCAAGGAGGCCACCCCCCAAAAAAACCCTAATAGATCCAATCAATTATCTACCTTGAATCACATTTACTTTATTTGCCCTAGGTTTAGTTTAGCACGTACATCTTTTCTAGTTTGCGATGGAAATCATCTGTCCACCACGTTGTAATCACGGTAAGTCCTTGTCGCTTTAATTTTGGTTTAGCTGTGTGAGGAGCCATGATGAATAGCGTGGGCCTCATGGCTCCAGAAGTGATGAGTCATTGTCAACGATAGTCAAAGAGGACAGAAAAAGAAGAGATCTGCTGTTTCATGGGCCGCGTGTGACTCAGGTACACGGGCAGCGAGCGACTGTCGGGCAGAGGAGGCTGCGAAGTCGGGCTGGCCCAATCCGGGTGCATGGGCCAGAAGCAGTAGAAGACCCACTGGGCTGTTGACCAGGACTGACTCAGGTACACGGGCGGTGAGTGATTGCCGGGCTGAGAGAGCTACGGAGTCGGGCCGGCCCAATCCGGGTACCTGGTGCAAAGCTGGTGGAGGCTTTGTCAGTTTCGGCGTAAAACTGACAACCGTTGATTCTGTATCCGACTGTCCAGAAGAGAAGCCGTAGTCGCTACGAAAACTTAGCTTCCGGACATGTCATCTGTAACTCTAGGCCCACAGTCAGTCAGTTGTGTCTGTAAAAATTCCTAAGGGCAGTAGAGTCTTTTCCTTTATTTTTGAGTCTGTAAAACCCTAAGGGGCTGGTAGAATATTCCTAGTGTTGGGATGCCTATAAATAGGACCCCAATCCCTAGGGTTTGGACTACCCTTCTAGAAATCACTTTTGCATCATTCATTGGGTCATTTTGTCTCTCACGGTTCCTCTCTTTCCTGTGTGCGCCGCCGCCAGGCACTTGTTCTTCCCTGGTTACTGTGCATTTATTTTACTTCTGTGAGATTGATTTCCTTGTCTTTGCTGAAGCGTGTGCATTTATTCTACTGTTTCAAGAAGCTTCGATTGGGTGAGCTGTGTTGATTTTATTCCTTGAGATTGTCCATCTCTTGCGTGTGTTCTTCGTGAGAAGTAGTACTAGTTCTTGCTGTTGAAAGTAGTACTGCTACTGTAGCTACAGTACTTGCTGCCAGCTTTTTACCTTCTACTGTACTGCCTTTTTGATCGAAGCAGATTGGAGTAAATGCCTTTTTGACTGTTTCTGCGAAGTCATCTTTCTCTGTTCGAAGCCCCTCAGCTCCGTGAGGCAGGCTTCGATCTAACATTTTCAAAGCTTTCGTTCAAACTACGAACTTCGGTTTTTGTGTCTGAGTTGCTAGCTTCGAAGTTCTTTCTGAATGGACAGCATCGCTTACCTCGAACAAGCATACTCCGAATCTATCTGTTCGAAGTGCACACTTCGTTAGGCTTCGAAGTTGGGTTCGAAGCTTGTCTTTTCTGATAGACTTCGCTTGGATTTCCTTGTGGCGTGTCAACCCTCGGTTCTCCTTCCGAAGCTTTCCCTGTTCGAAGATAGAGTGTAGGCTTCGGACTTGATTTTCTGTCGTGTGACAGACTTCGCTTCTCTGTTCGAAGGTTGTCCTTTCGTGTGTCGTGTTCGAAGCTTTCTGTTCGAAGGTTTTGCTTCGAAGCTTTCGGTTCAAAGTTGTGTTCGAAGTTTTTGTCTTCGAAGTGCACACTTCGAAGCAGGCTCCGACTCTGTCACTTTGTTCCGAAGCTCTTGGTTCGAAGCTGTGTTCGAAGCCTTGACTTCGAAGTACATACTTCGAACCAGGCTCCGGCATTGTCTTACTTCACTCCGAAGTACACTTCGCAACTTCCCACCTCGAACTAGGCTAGACCGTGACACCTTCGGCATCTCGGACAGGCTCCGTCACCAACCTCCGAAGCAGACCTCGTCGTGCGAAGGGGGCTTCGTCAAGTACCAAACAGGAGACAACTCTAGGACAGTAAACTTCTATTTTCATCTTACACATACTTAGATCATTGAGAAGTTTAGGCCTGTTACACCTTGTTCATCTGCCTAGTTGCACTACTTTAGTATTACACTGTTTATCATGAGTTGCTTCTAGGTTAGAAACCTTTAGACTTAGGCCTTCTGTTTATTTTCTGCTGCGTAGTCTTTTGAGGTGCGTTGGGTATTGGGAACAGGCCATTGATTCGAAAGAATTTTTAAGGCGCCCATTCACCCCCCCTCTGGTCGCTACTTTCGGTCCTACAAGTGGTATCAGAGCGAGGTTAGGGTTTTTCCATACCTTAACCGGTTCTAAACCCCAGTAGTGACTATGACGTCTCCTGGCAAGGTCCCGTCCTTGAAAAGCCTATGGCTATAATTATTGGAAGACTCGCATGCGAGCCTATCTCATGAGCCAGGGTTCGGACATATGGGACATTTGCGTTCACAGCACGTTTGTCATTTTGCCAGTCGCTGAGCATGGTACTGCTGGTATCATTGCTCAACATCTGAGCAACAGTAAGGCTGTGAACATTTTGTTTTCTGGTTTAGGTCCCACTGAGTTTGAGCGTGTGAGTCATCTCTCCACTGCGAGAGAGATCTGGGCTACCCTCAAGGTACACCATGAGGGAACAGCACAGGTCAAGGCTCAGCTCTATCAGACCTACCGGCGTGAATATGAAAACTTCACACAGAAGCCGGGTGAATCTGTTGAAGCTTTGTTTGGTCGCTTTCAGTCGATCATTAACAAGCTTCGGGACAACAAGGCTGAGGGTGCTCAGTTAGTCTCAGATCATGAGCAGGCGCTCAAAGTTCTTCATACCTTGGACCCAAAGATCTGGGAGATCAAGGTATCCTCTATCGTTGAGAGTACTTCTTACGATACCTTGACCATTTCTGAGTTGTTTAGCAAGCTGAAGGCCACTGAGGTAGATATCCAGTTGAGATCAAATCTCACTGGTTCTGGATCAAAATCCCTGGCCCTTGCTACACCTTCAGTTGATCCCTCTGCTGTGAGCTGTGCTCGGTTCTCTTTGATGTCTATCACTGAGGACCAGCTTGAGTTGTTGGGAGATGATGATTTGTGTCTCTTTAACAACCGGGTGCGTCGTGTCTATGATAAGAGAATGTTCAAAAGACACGGCACAAAATCCGGATGCTTTGAATGTGGTGATCCAGGACACTTCATCGCCGACTGCCCCAAGCGCAGTGGATACAAGAAGGGCACCGGTAGCAGCTTCCATGACTCCGGCAAGCATGAGAGCCCCTCCTTCAACAAGGGCAAGACGAAGACTCGTTTCTTCAAGAAGGCCCTGAAGGACTACCGGCGAGAGAACAAGAAGCGCGACAAGGCCTTCTTCGCCGAGATGGAGAAGAGCTACTCCAAGAGATCCACGTCTTCTTCCTCTTCATCGAGCTCAAGCGATGAGGAGATCTCCATCAAGAAGGGGAAGGACAAGGATGATCCGGCGGGCCTCTGCTTCATGGCCTTCGGAGACAAGTCGAAGAGCCGCTCACACCAGCGCCGAAGATCCCGCAAGAGCTTCTGTTCAATGGCTCTTGGGGATAGAGAAGAAAAGAGCTCCTCCGACGACTCCGACGACGACGATAGCAAGGTATCATCTTATGAGCGTGAAATAGTAGATTTACTTGAGAGCAATCGTCAGGAGTTGAAGTATCGGGAGAAACTGCTTAGGGGGGCTAAGAAAAGGATAGACGAGTTAGAGAGTGAGCTTGCCGTAGCCAACGGCAGAATTGAGAGTCTATCTTCTTCCCCTTGCTTGGGTGATAGTAGTGAGTGCCCGAAGTGTGAGGTGCTTCTGTGTGACCTGTCGACTCTGAAGTACAGGTACACAGAAAGGGTTGATGAGAGGGACGCTTTGGCCACTGAGCTTGAAAGCGCTCAGCTGGAGCTGAAAAATGCTCAAGCCACTGTCGTCGCACCCTGTGTTGATTGCCCATCTCATCTAGCTGCCTTAGCTGAGCTGAAATCCAAGGGTAATGAACATTTGGGTGGTTTAGAGAGGTTGAGAGCTGAGCTTGCGTAGACTAGGCTAGAGCTTGAGACACTGTCAGTTCCACCCACTGTTTGTGAGAACTGCCTGTCTCTTAGAATGGAATTGATTAAGCTAAAAGCCGGGAAGTCTGTCCAAGTAGAGAGTGAGTGTGAGACCTGCTTGTCTCAGGTGGAGGTTCTAGCTTCCTTGAGAGAGGAGCTAGCAGATTCTCAGAATGAGAACTTTTACCTCCGGTCTATCCTGAGTTGGATCAGTGCCAGAGAGCCACAGCTTGGCATGATGATCCAGCAGTTCAAGAGGCAGGATGGGTTTGGGGTAGGTTACACCTACACCAAGGCTGACTTTGAGAGTGCCATCAGCCGGGCAGTGGAGTGGAGTAAAATGACTCCAGAGCAGAGGTATCCCAAGACTCACTCCACTGAGTCTTCCCAGGCTTGTCAGCCCAAGGATGGAGTGATTCATGAGACACCTAAAGCTCCACCCAAGAAACCTATCTGGGTTCCAAAGCCCAAAAATCTCCACACTTCTCTTGACTCTCTTCCTGGACCCTCTCAGCCCAAGAAGACAACACCAATCACCACTAAGCCCAAGAACCCCAAGCCTCAACCACATCCCAAGAAGCCTACCTATCATTGTGAGTATTGTCAGAGAGACGGGCATCTTGCGGAGTTTTGCTTCAGGAGGAAGCGGGTTGAGAGAGCAGAGAGGGCTCGTAGTGATCAGGAGCAGTTCTACCAGCAGGGTGGTAGACAGCGTGTTCCTCGGCGCGGGGAGAGGCTGGAGGCCAGGCCGCGTCGTGTAGGTGGTGGTAGAGGAGACGGTTTTCGTGCCCGTGCTCCAGTTGGTGGTGTTCGTTCCGGCAGAGTTCCAGACCGTGTTGGCTACGGTTCTGGACCTCGTGGCCGCAGGGTTAGGAAGAACCGTGGACCGCGTTTTGAGCCGCGTTTTGGTCCAAACTCTTTTGATGGTTTTCGCTTTCCATCTTTTGAGCAGATGGCTCGACACTGGTTTAGCTCTTTTGCTAAACCTGGTGCCGGACCATTTGCTCCCACTTACAGACATTGATTGTGCAGGACCGGGGACTGGAGGATGTTTGGATCATGGACTCAGGATGCTCTCGCCACATGACGGGACATCGCAGATGGTTCTCCAGTCTCACTCCCCCGAGCTCCAAAGAGTACATCACATTCGGGAACAGCGGTCAAGGGAAAGTAAGTGGCATAGGCTCAATTAGCATTTCAGATCATTTCTCTTTGAAGAATGTTGCTTTGGTTAAGAATTTGAATTTTAATTTGATCTCTGTTTCGCAACTTCTTGAGGATGGTTTGGAAGTGCGTTTTAAGAAGGGCAATTCTTCTGTGGTTGATTCTAGAGGGTCTTTGGTTTGTCAGATTTTACCCTTCGGTAAAGTTTTTCGAATTGACTTCTCTAGTTCTTTTGGCCCTTCTCGTTGTTTGATTGCTGGATCTTCTTCTGAGCTCTGGAAGTGGCATAGGAGGTTAGGTCATTTGAGTTTTGATCTGCTAGTCAGGTTAAGCTCTATGGACCTCATCCGAGGATTGCCCAAGCTTAAAATGGAGAAGGATCTAGTTTGTCATCCCTGTCGTCATGGTAAAATGGTTGCCGCTTCTCACTCACCTGTGACTCAGGTGATGACTTCGTATCCAGGCGAGCTTTTACATTTGGACACTGTAGGTCCAGCTCGGGTACGCTCAATCGGTGGGAAGTGGTATGCACTTTTGATTGTTGACGACTTTTCTCGTTTCTCGTGGGTTTTCTTTTTGGAGTCAAAGGATGAAACTTTTCAATTTGTCCATGACCTGATTTTGAAGCTGAAGAATGAGAACAATGGTCGGATGCGAGCAATACGCTCCGACAATGGCTCTGAGTTCAAGAACTCTCAGTTCGTCAGCTTCTGTAGTGATCAGGGTCTGGACCATCAGTTTTCTTCTCCTTACACTCCCCCACAGAACGGCGTTGTGGAACGAAAGAACCGCACGCTAGTTGAGATGGCCAGGACGATGCTCGACTGAGCACAGGACTCCTAGGCGTTTTTGGGCTGAAGCCATGAACACGGCTTGCTATCTGGCCAACCGCATTTTTCTTAGAGCTTACATTGGTAAGACATCATATGAGTTGCGTTTTGGTAGACAGCCCAAAGTGAGCCACTTGTGAGAGTTTGGCTGCAAGTGCTTTGTGCTCAAGAAGGGAGGGCATTTGGACAAATTTGAGTCTCGTTGCTGGGATGGTGTTTTTCTTGGTTATGCATTGCATTCTCGAGGCTTCCGTGTTTGGAACCTCGAATCCCAGCTGCTTGTCGAGACTTGTGAGGTTTCATTTGATGAGTCCTTGCCTTCTTTGAATCCTTCTTTTGAGCTTTCTGGTGATGATGAGCTCGGAGAGTCCATCTTCGAGGAAGATGAGGATACTCCAGCTGCTGATGAGGGTGGGCCTTCTGCATCCCCCGCAGAGCCCACACCTTCTGAGACTTCGACTGATGATGAGGGCGGACCTCTGATCACTTCTTCCACTTCGATCGAGCCCCCTCAGTCGAGTTCAGAGGTGCCAGCTGCTGACTCCGGTGAGGTGACTTCAGATCACCAGGGAACCCGAGCAGTTCAGCGTGACCATCCCTCAGAGCTCATCATTGGTGATTTGACTGAGAGAACTTTGCGTTCTTCTGCCTCTCTTGCTGTGTTTGCTGAATCTGCGTTTGTTGCATCTTTCGAGCCCAGAGATGTTTCTCATGCTCTTTCTGACTCTAATTGGATTAATGCTATGCAAGAAGAGCTTGAGAATTTTGTCCGCAATCGGGTTTGGACACTAGTTGAGCCGCCACCAGGATGCAACCCCGTAGGCACCAAGTGGGTATTCAAGAACAAACAAGGTGAAGATTGGATGTGGTGCGCAACAAGGCTCGATTAGTTGCCCAGGGTTATTGCCAGAAGGAAGGTATTGACTTTGAAGAAACCTTCGCTCCTGTTGCCCGTCTTGAGTCCATTCGTATCCTTCTAGCTTTTGCCGTTTCAAAGGGTTTTAAGCTTTTTCAAATGGATGTTAAGAGTGCTTTTCTGAACGGGTACATAGAAGAGGAGGTTTATGTTAGGCAACCCCCCGGTTTTGAGAACCCTAAGTTTCCTCGACATGTTTTTAAATTGCATAAAGCTTTATACGGGTTGAAGCAAGCCCCCAGGGCTTGGTATGACCGGTTAAAGCAATTTTTGTTGGGGAAGGGCTTTGTGATGGGTTCTGTGGACAAAACTCTCTTTTTGCTCAGAATTGCTTCAGACTTCTTAGTTGCTCAGATTTACGTGGACGATATTATTTTTGGCGGTACTTCTAATGATCTTGTGTCCAAGTTTTCTGAGCAGATGCACAGTGAGTTTGAGATGAGCCTCATGGGTGAGCTCAAGTATTTCTTAGGGCTCCAGATCAAGCAGACCAAGGAAGGCACCTTCATCCACCAAGGTAAGTACACTCGTGATATGTTAAAGAAATTTGACTTTGGTGGTGAATTGAAGCCGCAGATGACCCCGATGGGCACTTCTGGGGGTCTGGACAAGGACGAGAGCGGTGTCAAGGTCAATGAGAGAGAATTTCGAGGGATGATCGGTTCGCTGTTGTACTTAACGGCAACAAGACCTGGACATACAGTTCACCGTAGGTCTGTGCGCGCGTTTTCAATCTTCACCACGCGCGTCTCATCGGCAAGCTGTCAAGCGTATCTTTAGGTATCTTACCTATGCGCCTGATCTTGGTCTTTATTATTCAGCATCATCATCTCTTGATTTATCTGGCTTTTCGGACGCTGACTTTGGTGGGTGCCGGTTGGATCGCAAGTCGACTTCCGGTACTTGCCAGTTTCTTGGTTCTTCCCTTGTATCTTGGTCTTCTCGAAAGCAATCTGGAGTTGCTCTTTCGACCACAGAGGCTGAGTATGTAGCTGCTGCCAGCTGCTGCTCACAGATTGTTTGGATGATTTCCACTCTACGAGACTTTGGGTTGCTCTTTCCTACCAGGGTTCCATTGTTTTGCGACAGCACGAGTGCTATTAGTGTAGGGAAAAACCCGTGTCTCCATTCAAAAACCAAACATATTGATGTGCGCTTTCACTTCTTGCGGGATCAATATGAGAAAGGTGTCATTGACCTTGTTCATGTTGATACCCATCATCAGTTGGCTGATATTTTCACCAAACCCCTAGATCAGTCTTCTTTTGAGCGTTTACGAGGGGATTTGGGTGTTGTGTATCCTTTCTAGGATATTTTGCGTCAGTTTTCTTTCTTATTTACTCTTTTCTTGAGTCTTTTTTTTTGTGTGTGTGTTCATATCATACATATTCACATATCACACTTTTGAGCCTGCTTCTGTTATATGATTGAACTGCTCTACTTATTCTAGCTGGTACATGCTTTTGATTACTTGTCCATGATCATGCTTTGGTTCAGTTCACTTGATATGTCTGATATCTGTCATATGCATGGCTTTTAAGCTTTAAACTTGAAAACTTAATCACCATTGCCTCTGGTAACTAGCATGTGTAGGCTGAGTGCTTTTGCTATCTGTTATATGCCCTGTAGCTAGCTCATCACATAGATGCAGATATGCAGCTTGGACATCTTTATGCTTTAACATGGAAAATGAGTCATAAAAATGATAAAAATCAAAAATGAATAAAAATTCCATGCCTTTTTCTGCTTGAGTTGAAAAGATCCAAGTGGGTTTGCTTTGTCACATTGCATTGTTCTGGATTGCTTACCATAGCACGTTGGTATGAACTAGGACAGTGTAGTGTATGCCAAGATCAATGTCTTAAGCTTCTGATGGTCCAGTTCTGGCCTAGGCTTGACTTGGTCGGTTAGCATAAGGTTTGACATGCAAATAACCCTTGGCAGAAATGAAAAAGGAAAATTGAAAAAGTCCTGAACATTTAAAAGATAACAAGTTTGCTGAAGCACTTTGTTTTGGACAATGCTTATCTTGGTAGATATCAGTTAGCTTCTGCATCTCATGCTTTACCTTGCTTGTGAACTGGAAAATGTGGTGATGCTTTTGTTTGGAAAAACTGAAAAATGCGTGCTAAATGACTTTCTTTAGATATCATCTGTTGCACTGATCATGCCATGTGTCTTAGACAGTATCTCTTTTGCTATACTTGTTAGATACTGTATTTGCAGTCAATCATATCTGAGAAGCATGCTTTTCTTCACTCCACCTGCACCCCAGTTGCATTCACTGCATATTTTGAGGGGGAGTTGCATTTCAGGGGAGTCTGTGTCTCTTTTGAGTGCTTGATGAGTTCACTTGTCAACAAGGGGGAGAAAATTTGGGATCAGAGTTAAAGGGGGAGTTCTTACTCTGTTGATATCCTTGTTATTCTGAAATCGCACTCATTTTGAACTTTTATGTTTTGGTTAACCATAATGACCGCTTCTTGTTTTTGTTTGGCTTTTGGTCATTAAGGTTAAACTTTTACCTTATTTTTTTTTCTTCTTCTTTGTTCTCTTGTATTTTGTTTTCGTGTTTCCACATTTGTTCGCAGGTGCTGAAAAGCTGAGAATTGAGGAGTGTTGACAATGCACTCATCAAGGGGGAGATTGAGGAGCCATGCTGAATAGCGTGGGCCTCATGGCTCCAGAAGTGATGAGTCATTGTCAATGATAGTCAAAGAGGACAGAAAAAGAAGAGATCTGCTGTTTCATGGGCCGCGTGTGACTCAGGTACACGGGCAGCGAGCGACTGTCGGGCAGAGGAGGCTGCGAAGTCGGGCTGGCCCAATCCGGGTGCATGGGCCAGAAGCAGTAGAAGACCCACTGGGCTTTTGACCAGGACTGACTCAGGTACACGGGCGGTGAGTGATTGCCGGGCTGAGAGAGCTGCGGAGTCGGGCCGGCCCAATCCGGGTACCTGGTGCAAAGCTGGTGGAGGCTTTGTCAGTTTCGGCGTAAAACTGACAACCGTTGATTCTGTATCCGACTGTCCAGAAGAGAAGCCGTAGTCGCTACGAAAACTTAGCTTCCGGACATGTCATCTGTAACTCTAGGCCCACAGTCAGTCAGTTGTGTTTGTAAAAATTCCTAAGGGCAGTAGAGTCTTTTCCTTTATTTTTGAATCTGTAAAACCCTAAGGGGCTGGTAGAATATTCCTAGTGTTGGGCTGCCTATAAATAAGACCCCAATCCCTAGGGTTTGGACTACCCTTCTAGAAATCACTTTTGCATCATTCATTGGGTCATTTTGTCTCTCACGGTTCCTCTCTTTCTTGTGTGCGCCGCCGCTAGGCACTTGTTCTTCCCTGGTTACTGTGCATTTATTTTACTTCTGTGAGATTGATTTCCTTGTCTTTGCTGAAGCGTGTGCATTTATTCCACTGTTTCAAGAAGCTTCGATTGGGTGAGCTGTGTTGATTTTATTCCTGAGATTGTCCATCTCTTGCGTGTGTTCTTCGTGAGAAGTAGTACTAGTTCTTGTTGTTGCAAGTAGTACTGCTACTGTAGCTACAGTACTTGCTGCCAGCTTTTTACCTTCTACTGTACTGCCTTTTTGATCGAAGCAGATTGGAGTAAATGCCTTTTTGACTGTTTCTGCGAAGTCATCTTTCTCTGTTCGAAGCCCCTCAGCTCCGTGAGGCAGGCTTCGATCTAACATTTTCAAAGCTTTCGTTCAAACTACGAACTTCGGTTTTTGTGTCTGAGTTGCTAGCTTCGAAGTTCTTTCTGAATGGACAGCATCGCTTACCTCGAACAAGCATACTCCGAATCTATCTGTTCGAAGTGCACACTTCGTTAGGCTTCGAAGTTGGGTTCGAAGCTTGTCTTTTCTGATAGACTTCGCTTGGATTTCCTTGTGGCGTGTCAACCCTCGGTTCTCCTTCCGAAGCTTTCCCTGTTCGAAGATAGAGTGTAGGCTTCGGACTTGATTTTCTGTCGTGTGACAGACTTCGCTTCTCTGTTCGAAGGTTGTCCTTTCGTGTGTCGTGTTCGAAGCTTTCTATTCGAAGGTTTTGCTTCGAAGCTTTCGGTTCAAAGTTGTGTTCGAAGTTTTTGTCTTCGAAGTGCACACTTCGAAGCAGGCTCCGACTCTGTCACTTTGTTCCGAAGCTCTTGGTTCGAAGCTGTGTTCGAAGCCTTGACTTCGAAGTACATACTTCGAACCAGGCTCCGGCATTGTCTTACTTCACTCCGAAGTACACTTCGCAACTTCCCACCTCGAACTAGGCTAGACCGTGACACCTTCGGCATCTCGGACAGGCTCCGTCACCAACCTCCGAAGCAGACCTCGTCGTGCGAAGGGGGCTTCGTCAAGTACCAAACAGGAGACAACTCTGGACAGTAAACTTCTATTTTCATCTTACACATACTTAGATCATTGAGAAGTTTAGGCCTGTTACACCTTGTTCATCTGCCTAGTTGCACTACTTTAGTATTACACTGTTTATCATCAGTTGCTTCTAGGTTAGAAACCTTTAGACTTAGGCCTTCTGTTTATTTTCTGCTGCGTAGTCTTTTGAGGTGCGTTGGGTATTGGGAACAGGCCATTGATTCGAAAGAATTTTTAAGGCACCCATTCACCCCCCCTCTGGTCGCTACTTTCGGTCCTACACTGTGCGCCCGTGGAGCATCGGCTGCCTATCAAACATGAGTTTAGGCCTTATAAACAGCCCACTCGTCGCTTTAATTCAGCCGTGTATGACCGAGTTAAAGAAGAGATAGAACTATTACTCAAAGTTGAGTTTAATAGGCCATGCAGGTACGTTGAGTGGGTTGCTAACATTGTGCATGTAGAGAAGAAAGGAAGTGGCAAGATTCGCGTGTGTATTGATTTTAGGGACTTGAACAAGGCCACTCTGAAGGATGAGTATCCCATGCCGATAGCCAATATGTTGATCAAAGATGCTTCAAGACATAAGGTACTAAGTTTTCTTGATGGCAACGATGGTTATAATCAAATATTTATGGTCGAATAGGACGTCTACAAGACAGCCTTTCGATTGAGTGGGTTGTTATGACTTTTGGTTTAAAGAATGTTGGCGCCACATATCAACATGCTATGAACTTGATCTTTCATGACTTTCTTGGAGTTATGCTAGAGGTCTACATAGATGATGTTGTAGTAAAATTGGATGCTATGGGAAACCATTTAGCCGATTTGAGAGTTGCTTTTTATAGGATGCATCAGTACGGCTTAAAGATGAACCCGCTCAAGTGTGCTTTTGGTGTGTCGTCAGGCAAGCTCTTAGGATTCATGATTCATGAAAGAGGTATTGAAATTGATCCTAAGAGGCTTGAGAATATTAAGAACTATGAAGCGTTGACATGCGAAAGAGATGTGCAACATTTGCTAGGCAAGGTCAATTATTTGCACCACTTTATATCTAACTTGTCTGGCAAGATTGATGATTTTGTCCCCATACTTTGGTTAAAGAACAAAGCCAAATTCACGTGGGGGACGAGTCAGCAACACGCTTTTGAGAAGATCAAAGAATGCTTGTCATCACCGCCTGTTGTAAGGGCACCAAAAGCGAGGATTCCATTTCGGCTATACGTTGCTGCAGAAGATAGCGTGCTAGGAGCAGTGCTAACTCAGGAAGTGGAGGGAAAAGAGTACATCATCACATTCTTGAGTCGCCGCCTATTGGATGTACCGAAGCCATGCATGGTCGAAGTACCACAAGACAACCACACTCCGAAGCCCCACCTTCGGAGTACCACCCTTCGAAGTCCCTCCTTCGTCCAAGGCCTCCGCATGAAGCATTCCATGAGCACATCGTCGCAGTGTCTCTCCCCGAGCACTCTCCTCGACGAGCCTCACCCGGACCATGCCTTCGATGCACCTTGACTTCTGAGACCTTCGTCGGGTACCTTCAAGTGTCTCCCTCCGAAACACACATTGAACACCTTGCCTCTGCTGAGGACTTAGATCCACCATACTCCGAAGTCACTCCTTTCGGAGTACCCTTCGAAATGCCTCGCCTCTGAGGACTTCGTCTCGGAGTACCTTCACCCGGAGCCACGCTCCGCACTTACTGCCTTCTCCTGGCGCACCTCGACCCGAGGTCCGACCTCGACCCCTTCGTAGCCTTCGTGACAGAGCTCCCCGCTCCCCTGGCATCAAGCCTCCCACTTGACCCAGGTTCACTTGGTACGAATCGTCCGTCTCCTCCGAAGTCCCCTGCGCACCACAGACAAGCAGACAAGTGTATCCAGTACCCCAGAGACCTCTCCGGGTAAACAACCTTCGGCACACACTCTGGTGTACCGCCCAAAGTACCGAACCCTTCGGTACACCCTAGTCATTGTGTACTGCCGGACCCCTCCGACAGGCACACTCCGCTGCATCAGCTGCAGCAACCAAAGCCCACCGAGCCCTTCGGTGAAACCACCTCCGAACACCTTCGGAGATCCGAACCCCTTCGGAGGGACCCCTTCGAACCAGAGGATAAACTTTGTCAATCACTCAACACAGACTCCGAAACCAACCCTTGGTTTCTCAATCTCCCCCTTGATGAGTGCATTGACAATCAGATTTAAGTTCAAGAAAATTTGAAAAATTTCAGCTCACAAGTGACCATAAAAACTCAGAAACGAGCCAAATCATGTCACTTGACAAAAGAATTTTCCTCCCCCTTTTTAAAAGAGTAAAAGCCCCTTCGGCAAATCTCCCCCTTTTTTTAGGATAAAAACTCCCCCTGAGATATTTTACCCCTTTGTTGCAGAGGACTCAAACATTTCTCCCCCTTTGGCAATGCGAGCATCAATGAGCGTGTAAAAGATGCATAGCTTCGAAATGGGAAGAATTGCAAAGACATATAAAGCAAAAATATGCCAATATTAATACCAATTATCATGTGCTCAGCTCAATTTAACATTTTCTAAAAACATGATGACAACACATGATTTTGTCATTTTGAAATAAAAGCATCACCACTCAATCAAGAAAACTAGACAAGTAAAAGCAGGGACTGCGGAAAGCTAGTCAATTTCTACTCTAGACAAACAAGTCCAGTTCAAATGGAGCAGTTAAAAGCAAACTTGATGCTCAATGAATTTTGTTGTTCTTTTTCATAATGCCAGGGGTTATTTGTTTGTCTACCTTATACTGTCCAATCAAGCCAAGCCTAGGCATGAAAACCATCTGAAGCTTAAGGCGGTGATTTTGGCATACACTACACTATCCCAGTTCAGACCAATGTGCAATGGTAAGCAGTCTAGAATAGAGTAGTGCGACAAACAAACCCACCTGAATCTTTTCACTTGTAGCATGCAAATCATGGTGTTTTTGATTTTAATTCAGTGAACCAATTTGTTTAGCACTTGATGAATATCCATGAGTAAGTAGAACAAATTTTTTTTAAGTTGCAATGTTTAGCATCTAGAGAAAAGAAGTCTTGCTATCAAGCAGATAAAAGATAGCTAAAGCAGTCCTGCCTAAACATGCTAGATTCAAGACTAAGCAGTGAGCACGATTTGATTTTGTAAAGAAAACATCATGCACATTAATGTTTTAGATATATTAAATAGAGCTGAGCTGACATGATTTTATGAATTATAATCAGGCATATAAGTGCAAGAGATGTAAATGCAATTTCACACATGATGAGCATATGCACAACAATTAAAAATAGCTCCCCCTCACAAATGCCATACGGGTGACAAATACCAAGTTCCCCACGCAAGTAGGCAAAACGAGAAGCATCGAGAGGTTTTGTGAAAATATCGGCTAGCTGGTGTTGGGTATCAACATATTGAAGTTCAATATCACCCTTCTCATTGTGATCTCTGAGAAAATGATATCGCACATTAATGTGTTTGGTTCTGGAGTGGTGAACCAGGTTGTTTGCAATACAAATAGCACTAGTGTTATCACAGAAAAGTGGAACACTCTTATAATCTAACCCGAAATCCCGCAAAGTGGAAACCATCCACAAAATCTGAGAGCAACAGCTAGCTGCAGCAACATATTCGGCCTCAGCCGTCGATTGTGCAACACTAGACTGTTTGCGGGAAGACCAGCAAACCAGTGATGTACCCAGAAAATGACAAGTACCAGAGGTACTCTTTCTATCAATCCTACACCCAGCAAAATCCGCATCGGAATAACCTCGAAGACATAAAGAGGAAGATGCTGAATACCATATGCCGAACTCAAGGGTATATTTGAGATACCTTCGAATGCGCTTTACCGCTTGGCGGTGCGAAGCTCGTGGTGAAGCCTGAAAATGAGCGCACAGACACACTGCGAAGTGTATGTCCGGCCTCGTAGCGGTCAAGTAGAGGAGGGAGCCGATCATGCTTCGGAACTCCTTCTGATCTACGGCTTCTCCATCTTCGTCAGGATCCAATGCTACAGATGTAGCCATTGGAGTGGCGAAAGGCTTCGCATTAGCCATGTCGAATCTCTTGAGCAGGCCCTTGGTGTACTTCGTCTGGTGGACAAAAGTACCTTGTTTGCCTTGCTTGATTTGCAAACCAAGGAAAAATGTGAGTTCGCCCATCATGGACATCTCGAACTCCCTGCTCATGGCATCTGCAAACTCGGCAACCAAAGCATGAGAAGAGCCACCAAAGATGATATTATCCACATAAATCTGAACTAGGAGGAAATCTTTGCCATGCTTGAGAGTGAACAGGGTTTTATCAACAGATCCCATCAAATACCCCCGCTCAAGCAGAAAAGACTTAAGTCTGTCATACCAAGCCCGAGGGGCCTGCTTGAGTCCATAAAGAGCCTTATGAAGTTTAAGGACTTTATGTGGGTACTTGGGGTTTTCAAAACTAGGGGGTTGTTTTACATAAACATCTTCGCCTATGAAGCCATTAAGAAAAGCACTTTTGACATCCATTTGATGGAGTATGAATCCTCGGGATGTCGCAAAGGCAAGCAAAATCCTAATGGCCTCAAGACGAGCAACAGGTGCAAAAGTTTCAGTAAAATCAATCCCTTCTAATTGAGAATAACCCTAAGCTACAAGCCTAGCCTTGTTTCTAACTATAGTCCCATCCTCCCCTTGTTTGTTTTTGAAAATCCATTTTGTTCCAATAAAATGAACATTTGGAGGAGGATCAACTAATGTCCAGACTTGGTTTCTCTCAAAATTTTCAAGTTCCTCATGCATGGCATTGATCCAACTAGAATCAGAAAGTGCATGACTAACATCTAAGGGCTCGAAAGAAGCAACAAAAGCGGAATTAATGAAATGAGCATGAGAACGTGTTACCCTTTGATCAAGCTCACCAATGATCTGCTCGGGAGGGTGCATCCTTTGAACATGATGTGGAGCCTCGCGGCGGGATGCAGTCTCCCCCTCAACTTGCGCATTGGAGTGGTCCAAGATGACCGATGTCGAGGTAGTTGCTTCGGGACCTGGTGCCGAAGTGGTCGAAGCGGGGTAGGCTTCGGGGGTTGATGTCTAGGGTAGTAGGGGTTCATCATCGAAATCTCCGAGATCTTCTTCTTCGAAGATGGTCTGTTCCATGTCGTGTTCATTTGCCTGTTCAAATGCAGAACTAACAGAGGGGGTTGATTCATCAAAAGTCACATCACATGACTCGATGACAGTGTTAGTCTCCAAATTATAAACACGGTAAGAATGACCATGAGTAGTATAACCCAAAAAGATCCCGTCAGAAGAACGCGACTCAAATTTATCTAAATTACCATGTTTTTGGATAAAGCAACGACAGCCAAAAACTCGAAGATGAGTAACCTTGGGCTGTCTCCCAAAACGTAGCTCATAAGATGTCAAATTCAAAATTGAGCGCAAGAAGATTCGGTTTGAGATGTAACATGCAGTGTTCATGGCCTCAGCCCAGAATTTTCTAGGAGTCCTATGCTCATCGAGCATCGTCTTAGCCATCTCAACCAAAGTGCGGTTCTTCCTCTCAACGACACCGTTCTTTTGAGGAACCCGCGGAGCAGAGAATTGATGTTCTATGCCATGCTCCATGCAAAAGTCAACAAAGAGACTGTTCTTGAACTCAGTGCCATTATCACTTCGAATGAATTTCAGTGCACCAGGGAGTTCAGTGAAAAGTCTCAAAGCCAAGCTCTGAAAGTGTGAGAACACTTCATCCTTGCTGGCAAGAAAGAAGACCCAAGAGTAGCGAGAGAAATCGTCGACAATGACTAATACATACCACTTCCCGCCTAAAGAACTAACCCGAGAAAGACCTACAGTGTCCATGTGGAGAAGTTCTCCGGGTTGTTCAGTCATCACTGTGGTGACTAGCGAATGCAAAGCGGCAATCATTTTTCCATGTCGACAAGGAGCGCAAACTAAATTCTTCTCAAACTTGAGCTTGGGCAATCCTCCGATCAGACCAAGGGCACTCAGACGAGCGAGCAACTCAAAGCTCATATGCCCTAGTCTCCTATGACACTTCCAAAGCTCAGAGGTAGAATGTGCAACAAGACAATGAGAAGAACCAGATGACTTAGAAAAATCAGCTCCAAAAACTCTCCCAACTCTAAAGATCTTACAAACTACAATGCCATCAGAATTGAGTACTTGCGAAGTATCGCGATGGAATCGCACTTCGAAGCCCTCATCAAGCAACTGAGATACAGAAAGCAAATTTTATCCTAGGTTTTCAACCGAAGCAACATCTTTGTGAGTGAAATTCGAGTTAATTCTTACCACACCTTTACCTTTCACTCTACTCCTTCGATTGTTTCCGAAGGTGATATGTTCCCTTTGCTTGGTTGTGGTGAGGCTGGAGAACCATGATGCATCTTCGGTCATGTGGCGTGAACAACTGGAGTCCATGATCCACGTGCCCTCCAAGCCTCGATCTGCCGCTGTTGGCGTAAAAGATTACGCTAACAGGTTTCTGTAGAAAAGAAACTAACAAACGAAGTGTTTGTGAAGCAAACTGTTCTAAGCCTCCGAAAGGATAATAACTTAGAATAGTTCGAAAGTGTGTATTGAATAACTTGTATTCGGTCCCTATTACAGGGTGAAATGGGGGGTATTTATAGGCCCAAACATTAAGGAAAAGACCTATTTACCCCTCTATTACAACCGACATTAAGGAAACTATTCGGTTTCCTTAATAGGGCTAAAATGGTAAAAGACTAATCTAATAAGAAAGAAGATAAGTCTTCCATCTTAGCTGGCAGAAAAGATCCTGAAGAGCATTAGTTCGAAGACATACTTCGAACCAATGCCTGTCTTCGTGCTTCGAACGGGGTTCCGGGCATCTTCGAAGATGATCTTCGGAGAATCTTCGAACTGGTTGACTGTCTTTATGCTGCTTCGGCAATAACCCCGAAGATGAGATATTTTCCCCCAACAGTAGCCCCTCGAATACGCTTCTCCGTTCGACCTGTAACGTTAGGAGAGCAGTATACGGAAAGAAAAGATAACCAATCATAGGGGTTATTAGTTTTTATTTTATCTCCGAAATGCATGAAGATATGAACTTCGAATTAGTCTTAAGATAGTTATTTTTCGAACTATCTTAGTACCGACTTCAGAAGTTCAAAAGTCTTTTTAGACTTAGAAGAAATAGCCGTTAGTTTCTGTTTCCAACGGAAACTGTAGCAGGCGTTAATTTCATAAAAGAAGTAACGGCAGGAATGCGAAACAACATGGATTAACGGTAAGAAAGTGTAGTCTAGGCTATAAATAAAGGGCCTAGAAGTTACCCGGTTACCTTTTCACCGCATTCTAGCAATCAAAAACTTTTGAGCCCTTTGAGTTCTTGAGCCCTAGCCTTTGAGTTCTTGAGCCCTAGCATCCATTTCCTCAGAGCAATCCAGCGATCGTGATGGTGAAGACCAAGGGATCTGCGCCTCCTTCGGCCTTGTATAATATACCGTTGATTAACTGATAGTTTCTTGCTCTGAGCTTTAATCTTGACAACTGGGGCTCTTCGGGCAAATTTGTTCCTCCTTGCAAAAGTTCTATGATCGAATCTTTCCAATCTGCACTAGGAATGCAAAGAATCTCCGCAGAGGCAATTTGTGGCACCGAAGGTATATTGAGCTCCTCATAGAAAGCTTCTTCAGGCACATCCACAGCTCCGGCTGCAGCCTTCGCTAAAATGTCCGCTTGCACGTTTTCAGCTCTTGGTATACTCCGAATGGAAATACCCTTGAAGTGTGCTTCGATTTTGCGGATTTCTTCTAAGTACTTTGCAAGCTGTGGATGCCGAACTTGAAAACTTTTGTCTACGTGCCCTGCTACTATCTGAGAATCTGTTTTTATAATTATTCTTGTAGACCCTAGAGCACGTGCTTTCCGGAATCCCAATAAAATTCCTTCGTACTCCGCTATATTATTGGTAGACTTAAAGTTGAGTCTTGCGGAGTACATTGCTCTTTGCCCTGACGGTGAAATCAATACTGCCCCAATGCCTGCTCCGGATGCTTGGAAAGCCCCATCGGAGTAAACAGTCCAAACTCCGTCACTTGATTTCTCCGGAGTCAAATTCGCAGGTGGAGTCCACTCTGCTACGAAGTCTGCTAGGACTTGGGATTTGATAGCTGTCCTTGCCAATAAAGATATGCCAAAGGGTGCTAGCTCGACTGCCCACTTTCCAATCCTTCCAGTGGAATCTTTGCTTCGGAGCATATCTCCTAAGGGATACGAAGTTGGTACAATTACATTGTGAGCCAAAAAATAATGTCTTAGCTTCCTCGAAGCCATTATCAGAGCATAAACGAACTTCTCATGTTCGGAGTATCTTGTCTTCGCTCCTGACAATGCTTCGGATACGAAATAGACAGGATTTTGGACCAACTTCCCATTGAAATCCACTTCTCTGACAAGGACTGCGCTGACAGCTGAACCTGTAGCTGCAAGATATAGGAGTAGGGTTTCGTCCGCAATAGGCACCGTGAGTGTAGCAAGATTGCTGAGATAATCTTTAATATCTTCGAAGCTTTTCTGACACTCCGGTGTCCATGCAAAATCTTCGGACCCTTTCAAAGCTTTAAATATTGGCAAGCTCCTCTCCGCAGACCTTGATAAAAACCTGCTAAGTGCGGCCAGACGTCCAGTCAGCTTTTGCACTTGCTTTAAATTCTCCGGAGGGGCCATCTTCTGCAGCGCAGTTATTTGAGTAGGGCTAGCTTCAATTCCCCTGCTTGAAACTAAGTACCCTAACAACTTTCCAGCCTTAGCTCCGAATATACATTTTTCGGGGTTAAGACGGATCCCACATGCCCGAAGGCTATTGAATGTTTCTACTAAGTCTAGGCTATGCTGGTGCTTTAAAGCACTCTTTATTACAATATCATCCATATAGGCCTCCACATTGCGACCTAATTGATGACCTAGAGCTTTAGCAACTAATCTTGAAAAAGTAGCCCCGGCATTTCTTAGGCCGAAGGGCATTCTTACATAGCAGAAGACTCCCGAAGGAGTTACAAAGCTTGTCTTGATTCATCTTCGCGCTTCAACCATATTTGATGATAACCAGAATACGCGTCAAGGAAGCTTAGTAACTCCGAACCTGCAGTGGAGTCAACTAGTTGATCAATTCGGGCCATGGGGTAGGGGTCACGTGGGCATGCTTTATTCAGGGATGTGAAATCAATGCACATGTGCCACTTCCCGGAAGACTTCTTCCTGACGAAGACTGGGTTGGCTAACCATTCTGTGTGAGCCACTTCTCTGATAATCCCAGCCTTCAACAGTTTTTCAACTTCGTCCTTAGCTAGAGCAGCTCTCTCTACGGACATCTTCCGGAGTCCTTGTCGAACAGGCCGGGCCTTCGGGTTTACAACTAAACTGTGCTCAATGATATCCCGATCGACTCCGGTGATATCTACGTCAGACCAAGCGAAGACATCCAAATTTTCTTCCACTACCTTTTCCAAGGAGGTTGCAACTTCAGGAGGTAAATTTTTACCAAATTGAAAAGTGTATTCTTTACCATCTTTAACAATGATCTTCGTTGCAATCTCTCCTTCGGGACTTGGTCTCGGAAAAGACTTCTTCGAAGCTTCGGAGGAGGCTGAAAAAATTTCTTCATTATCCTGCACACTATTTACTTGCCTCGGATCAAGAGGAGGACCGTGACCGTATTCTGCCCTCCTAGCCATGGCTTGATCTCCGAAAATTGTTAGGACTCCTGCTTGAGTGGGCATCTTCATGCACAAGTAGTTGTGATGCGCCACAGCTCCGAACTGATTCAACATGCCCCGTCCGAAGATGACATTATAAGCATATGGGGCATCTACCACATCAAAGATAACTTCTTCAGTTCGAGCTAATAAACCTTCTCCGAAGGTTACTTCCAAGCCTATCTGGCCAAGTGCATCAAGCGGAGGTCCTGCGAAGCCTTGCAGAGGACGAGCCGCTGGGAGGAGATGCTTCCTGGAAATACATAACTGATCGAAGGCTTGCACAAAAATGATATCTGGTGAACTACCTCCGTCAATTAGCACCCTTCGGACTTCAGTCCCTGCAATATCAGCAGTGATAACCAATGGATCTGCATGCGGGAACTTAATACCAGCTGCATCCTCCGCAGAGAAAGATATCGAACATGAGACCACTCCGGCATTGCAGCTGCAGATGACGAAGTCCCAATATGACCTACTTCCCGAACGTACTCTCTTCGCTGTCTCTTGGACATGCTTCCGAGGGTACCTCCTCCGGAGATAGGGAGAACTACTCTCTTTCCTCTATCTTGCCCTTCCTCTTGCTTCGGAGGTGGCATAACATTGGCCACCGGAGGGTCCTTGCAGCATCAAAATTTTCTATCCGCGCCACAGCCTGGACCGGGTCTGGGCGCGCTGCTGCTGGACTTCGGTCGGTACTGCCTCGACCCGAAGTTCTTTCCAAGTATTCTCCCCTTAGGGTAAGGATAGCCTTGCAAGTGTCAGTTGCATGGCTTCGATTTTCTCCATGAATACAGCAAAAAAGGGTCTGGCCCTTGCTAGCCGTTTTCCCTGGCGGCCTCCAGCCGCTGGACTTGTTCCCCGCAGACTGTGGAGCTCTTGGTGCAAACTTCTGTGGGGGTGCAATATTCAAGACTTCAGAGCGAGGGTGCTTTTGCCCTCTTCTTCGATCATGTTGCACTTCGAAGACTGGTTCCTGCGGCTGTGCCGAAGTCTTCACCTCTGCTTTAACTTCTTGCAATACTGTCGAAGTAGCAGCAGTCCTCCGAAGCCAACCCTCTTCTGACCTCGCATACTCCTCGAAATATGACATCAGTTGTGACACGGAGGAGATGCTCTTCCGATGCAGTTTATCCAGAAGGCCTTGATGACTGACGCCTTCCCGAGCCGCATCAACCACTGAGGATGTGGACAGCCCCCGAATTTGCGACTTTGTATGAGCGAAGCGCTTGAAGTACTGCCTCAATGTTTCTCCGAGGAGCTGTTTCACTTGGAAAAGGCTTCCTGTTGACATAGGAGGCACGAAGGTGCCCTGAAAGTTACTTATAAACTTCCTCTTCAATTGTGACCACGAATTGATTGATCCTGGCTTTAAAGACCAGAACCATCTCAACGCCACTCCTTGAAGAGCTAACGGGAAGCACTTCGCCATAGTGTCTCTGACTCCGCCGCTAGCCTCAATTGCTAGGGCATAAGAACGCGCGAACTCTCCGGGATCTTCATCTCCGGCATACTTGCAGAGCTTCGAAGTTTTAAACTTTGGATCAAAGCGAACCTTCTGCAGCTCAGGATGCAACGGAGATTCATTGTCGTAAGAGGCGTTCTCCGGGGCTTCGGGATAATCAAGATCGTCGTCTTCGGGCACTTCTGAGATAGTTGGGATGGCTTGAGAGCGAAGCCTGTCCGCAGCTTCTTGTCGCCATCTCGCTACCTCAGCTTGAAGGTTGGCCATTTGAGTGGCCATGTCTCCAAGGCTATCTTCATCTCCTCCAGAAGGACCTTCCGGGTCTTGAGAACTAGTAGGATCAGTTCGAATCGGAATGGAGGGTGGAGGAGGGACTCCGGGCGGTCGGAGTATGGAAGGGGTTGGCGGAGAGGTTTCGTATCCTCGAGGGATAGAAGCCCCTTCCGGAGTTTGAGGTGGAGGGAGAGTCGAAGACCCTCCGACTTCAACTGTGTCGAAGGGTATCTCTCCGGAGATCCGACAGGACCTCCGAGTGGGATTGCGAGGTGCGCTCCGCTTAGGAGGCATGATGTAAGAAGTTGGTAGAGAATGAAGTTTTTTGGACTAGGTTCCCCACGGACGGCGCCAACTGTTGGCGTAAAAGATTACGCTAACAGGTTTCTGTAGAAAAGAAACTAACAAACGAAGTGTTTGTGAAGCAAACTGTTCTAAGCCTCCGAAAGGATAATAACTTAGAATAGTTCGAAAGTGTGTATTGAATAACTTGTATTCGGTCCCTATTACAGGGTGAAATGGGGGGTATTTATAGGCCCAAACATTAAGGAAAAGACCTATTTACCCCTCTATTACAACCGACATTAAGGAAACTATTCGGTTTCCTTAATAGGGCTAAAATGGTAAAAGACTAATCTAATAAGAAAGAAGATAAGTCTTCCATCTTAGCTGGCAGAAAAGATCCTGAAGAGCTTTAGTTCGAAGACATACTTCGAACCAATGCCTGTCTTCGTGCTTCGAATGGGGTTCCGGGCATCTTCGAAGATGATCTTCGGAGAATCTTCGAACAGGTTGACTGTCTTTATGCTGCTTCGGCAATAACCCCGAAGATGAGATATTTTCCCCCAACAGCCGCCTACATATGATAAGAGAATCTCGATCGCTCAGTGCTGGGGTGAGTGAAAATATGACGAGGCATCCAGCACTGAGTGACACGAGTAGTAGGCACAGAAAAAGTAGACTGTCTACGCACATGATAATCGGAATGATGCAAAGTGCGAGGTCTACATACATGCTGTGATCGAACAACATGACGAGGTCTCCTACTCTAACGAGGTACAAAGGTACTCGCCCGGGGTCTACCACCGTATGGAACATGGTGAACACCTCGAGGAGCAAAACCTCTATGAGAAGTACGAGGAGCCTCGAAAACAGGACGATAGTAAAACTCAGACTCATGCATACCTAAAGATGGGTAATGCATGTCCTGGTAACTCATCGCCTGAGAGCGTCGCTCATCCTTGATGCGACGAAAATAGAACACAACCAAATGACCCGCTCGCTGACAGTAGGAACAATGAAAAACTCTCCTAGGGGCACTCTCATGGGTCATAGGAGCAACTCTCACAGGCTCCTTGGGCTTCTGCTGAGTGGTTTTCTTGGGAGGGATTTTCTTGGCAGGAGGAGTGGTTTTCTTTGGTGTCCGGGTAGGCTTTTTGGCTGATGGAGTGTCTAACAGAGCTCTCTCTTTCTCTAGGGTAGTGGGTGAGGAAAAATAGTTTTGCTCTGACTATTTGAAGGAATACTCTCAAAACCCAAACCTAGAGCTAAGCCTGCTCTGTCAGCACACATCTTGGTCTTGGCCAAGAGCAAATCCATTCTACCCTTTCCCTCAGTGCATTTGTTAACCACAGAAAGAAGGTATTCATTTTCAGTCATGAGGTTTTCAGCTCTCTCTCTAACAGTGCCTAGTTGGTCCTTAAGGGTTATGCATATGTCACACACAGGTTGCACATCCTTAGAACTACCGGCCCTCTCCAATCTAGCCTCTAAATCATGAACATGCTTATCACGTAAATTAATGCTCTCGCGTAGTAAGGAACAGTTCATGCATTCAATTATATCATGACTAGAATCCACCATCAAAAGCTGCTTTTGTGCCATCTCAAGCTTAGATAGAGTTTGAGCATGTACAGAACGCAACTGAGCAAGCTCACCCATGACAACAGTACAAGATTCACATTCAGCATCATTTACTTTAGACATAAGCATTGCATACTCAGTAGAAACAGATTCTAGCCTAAGTCTAAGGTCTTTTCTTTCTCTAGCGGCTTGCACAAGTAATCTATCCTGACCAAGAACTACTTCATTTAGCTCATCTAGTTTAATTGAAAGCTGGTCATAGGATAGTGGTACCTCAGATGAGTCAAGCTCATCGCCGCTGTGATCGCTGTCGGCCATGAAGAAAAGGCCGGTAAAGTCTCATCCCTTCTTGTCCTCCTTCCTTGGGGACTCCTCCTCCTCAGAGATCGACTCCTCAGTTGAGGAAGTGTCGATGTCGCTGAGAGCAGCAACAAATGCTCTGGAGGCGGCTTTGGCTACTTTCTTAGCCATCTTACCCCGCTTGCCCTTTACAAAGGGTTTCCTCTCCTTCTTGTGGTATTTGGGGCGCTCACTCTCATCTCTCTTCTTGAGTTTCGGGCAATTGGCCTTAATATGAGAAGTGTTGTCACATTCAAAGCAACCACTAAAACTACTTCTCCTCTGATCCCGTCTCTCATGATGAAAACGGGTGAACCTTCTAGCAATTAGAGCAAGCTCATCATCATCCAGAGTATCCACCTGCTCCTTAGTGACGGAGACCAGGGAGGACAAAGCAAAATCATCTGCAAGAACACAAGTACCAGATGTGCTCGGTTCTGCAGTGGTGCCACGGCTAGTGCTAGAAACCAATGCCAATGGCTGTAGCAAGGAGTTTCTGTGCACTGCAAGAGATGCCTTGGCAATCTCTGTGGACTTCAGCTTGCTGAAGAGCTCATCACAGGTCAATGTGTCATAACCTACAGACTCCTCAATGCTGGATATCTTCACTTCCCATATGCTACGATCAAGAGCATAGAGAAGCTTGATAGCCCTGTCATGATCATTGTAAGCAAGCGTCCTGTTGGACCGCAAGTTACTCACTATCGCATCTAAGCGAAAAAACATGGCATCTATAGATTCACCAGGTGCCTGCACAGACAGCTGATACTGTTGATTGTATGTGCTTTGGCGCCTGGCCTTAATCTGTGTAGAGCCCTCATGAAAAATAGTGAGTGTTGTCCAAATTTCCCTAGCAGTCCTAAGGTGCTGCACCCTATCAAACTCACTTCTACTCAAACCAATGAACAGTATATTTCTAGCCTTGGAGTTGGCATTATACTGATCCTTTTCTATTTGAGAGATGCGAGTCTCAGGGATGGAGTATTGTGAGTCCACAATCTCCCAAATTGCATTTACTTTGCTTAGCAAGTAAGCCTCCATGCGCTCCTTCCAGTATGTGAAATCAGTCCCATCGAACAGAGGAATTTTACTAACTCTGTCCATGTCGCCAAGAGATCACAAAACCGGTTAAGGTCAACTGGTGATCTTAACCTGCTCTGATACCAATTGTTGGACCGGAAACGGTGAACAGAGGGGGGGTGAATGGGAGCTTCTAAAATTTCAGGCTGACAAAGGCCTTCTATTTTAATTCGGCCTACTGCGGAACAGGCTTCGAACACAACCTTCGAAGTTCTGGTTCGGAGGTATTTTTACAGCTCCGAACACAGGCTTCGCAAGGAGCAAAAGTTCGAAGACAAGAAGACTTCGCTCCACCCACAACCCCGAAAAATCAACTCTTCTAAGTCAGTGCAGGCTTTACACACAGGGTGCTTCGAGCAGGCTTCGCACTTCACTCTTCGCAGGAGTGGACTTTCCTCTGAGGACTTCAACCAAAAACTTAGCGACAGCAACTGGTGCTGGGCTTCGTACTACGAAGGTCTAAACGCACACTTACAGACTTCGCTAGGGGCTTCGACACGGGAAAAGAACCGGGCTTTGATCAGGGCTTCGCTAGTAAACTGCACAAAACACACTTCGCCTAGACAGGCTTCGGTGCACTACTACTCGACACTAGAAATCGAAGTATGCAGCGAGGTATGCACACAAGCTCAAGCAAAAACTCAACACAGAAGCAGGGCTTCGCTGCTTGAACAGGGAACACAATAAATGAACTCACTGGATGAATACAACGTATGTGGTGGCTAGTACAGGACCTCAACAATGAATGCTCAAAGTGTTAAATGTTACCTACCCAACCCCCACTATTTATAGCCACTATTCACCCATGTGAATTGACTATTTTACCCCTAGGGTTTACACTGGTTTTGTCTCTACAGAATAGAGGGGTACAAAAGGTAGTCAACTTTTATTTGGAGGCTTCTCTGTCAGCTTTCCAGAGGGGACAGCGTCAGCTTTTTGCACAGCAGACACTGTCAGCCTTTACAGTCAGCCTTTACAGTCTTGGATTCTTCTGAAGCCCCCCTTCACACGCGAGGGGTGCGGTAGCTTCGGTGAGAAGCCTTGAGCCTGACAGCCTTCGCTTCACCGAAGTCAGCCTCCGATACAGTGACAGTTTTGAGCCGAAGCCGCAAAGCCCTTGGGCCTTCGCACCACCACCTTCGGAGTGGACCACCACGGCTTCGCAGCTTCTCCCAGCTCGAACTCCGTCAGTCCGTGTACCGAAGCCATGCATGGTCGAAGTACCACAAGACAACCACACTCCGAAGCCCCACCTTCGGAGTACCACCCTTCGAAGTCCCTCCTTCGTCCAAGGCCTCCGCATGAAGCATTCCATGAGCACTTCGTCGTAGTGTCTCTCCCTGAGCACACTCCTCGACGAGCCTCACCCGGACCATGCCTTCGATGCACCTCGACTTTTGAGACCTTCGTCGGGTACCTTTGAGTGTCTCCCTCTGGAGCACACATTGAACACCTTGCCTCTACTGAGGACTTAGATCCACCATACTCCGAAGTCACTCCTTTCGGAGTACCCTTCGAAATGCCTCGCCTCTGAGGACTTCGTCTCGGAGTACCTTCACCCGGAGCCACGCCCCGCACTTACTGCCTTCTCCTGGCGCACCTCGACCCGAGGTTCGACCTCGACCCCTTCGTAGCCTTCGTGACAGAGCTCCCCGCTCCCCTGGCATCAAGCCTCCCACTTGACCCAGGTTCACTTGCTACGAACTGTCTGTCGCCTACGAAGTCCCCTGCGCACCACAGACAAGCAGACAAGTGTATCCAGTACCCCGGAGACCTCTCCGGGTAAACAACCTTCGGCACACACTCCGGTGTACCGCCCAAAGTACCGAACCTTTCGGTACACCCTAGTCATTGTGTACTATTGGACCCCTCCGACAGGCACACTCCGCTGCATCAGCTGCAGCAACCAAAGCCCACCGAGCCCTTGGGTGAAACCACCTCTGAACACCTTCGGAGATCCGAACCTCTTCGGAGGGACCCCTTCGAACCACAGGATAAACTTTGTCAATCACTCAACACAGACTCCAAAACCAACCCTTGGTTTCTCAGCAACAGATCCCGCAGACCGGTCCTTATAGTGCTAGCTTGCACCCGGAACCCACCATACTTCTATCATAGCCAACTCCAACAAAATCCAGAGACGAGAATAACGAGGAAATCATATAGTACAATCCAACTATTTATGACTCGTTCTTTTATCCTATAGCAGTTGTGTCGATACATTGGACACTAGCTAATATAATATTTAAAATGGTGACAAGGAGTTTTGGCTCAATAAGCATGGCTTGGGTTTACACACAAGGGCGGGGATGAAATAAATATAATTTAGGGCTTGTGATTAAACTAATGCAATATTTAATTCCTATGAGTTATAGTGGTAATTATGAAAAACTGGGCTCAAATATGATCAACTTGGGGTTTGTCACTTGCCTTGATCAGAAAATAGAGATGGTGGAATCTTGGGGTAAAACTCCGGATCTTCGACGGCATCGTAGTCTTCCAATACGAAAAATAAACACGACATTCAATAAACAATCCAAAATCATCAATACAAACATATAAGGTTTTATTGGATTAAAATAGTGAAATGAAGTTATTATATCATCTGGAATTATTATATGAATTTTTAAGGTAATTTCAGAGAGTTCTGAGTTTTTATTATATGAAATAATCATTTATCCTAAAAGGGTTTTTGAATTATTATTAAATAAGAATAAAATGTGCAAAATAAACATATTGTTTTTATTGCATAAATGTGTAGAGAATAAAAAGATAGATTTTAAAATATTTGAATGGTGAAATTTAGAGTATAAATGAAAGAGATATGAATTTTGAAGTTCAAAATGAATTATGGAATTATTTCTGGACTGGAAAATACTATGGTCCACGGTAGACCAGGTCTACCACGGACCAGAGTGCAGGCTGAACACAGCACATGAGGCGGTGCGGCTGCATGCATCGCAGGTGGGGTCCGCGTGGGAGCAGGCGTGCTGGCCACGCGTCACGCATGGGTGAGCGGCGGCAAAAGCATTGGACAGGAGAGAGAAACGTAAGAGCGGCGTCATGAGCAAATAAATAAAGTTAAATTCCTTTATTTATTTCACCAATATCTGAATTGATGTTTGTAATTACTATATTAGTTATAAAAAATCCTAAAAATTCAAAGAAAGTTTGTAATGCATATTCTTGACTTAAAAGAATTTTATTAAAAATTCCAAACTAAAATTGGAATTCTTTCTTGTGATTTTTAATTATCCATTATTCCAACCACAGTATGTTTAAACTCAGTTTATTTATTTAAAATTTTATTTTATCTAACTTAAAATAATTTCCGAATTTCATTTGTATTTTCTATTCCTAAAATATTATTTTGCATAAATTCCTCCACTCAAATTTTGAATCATTTATCACGGTATTTATTTATTTATCTATTTTTAATTCATTTTGAGAAATTCATGATATACAAATAATCTAAAAGGTATTTTTAATAGAATTTAAATACGTAGTGTTGGCGCAAATGTTACGCCAACAGGTTCTCTGAAATCAAGAACGGACAAACGGGGAGTTTGTGTTTTAGGACTACCTTGAGCCTCCGAAATGGATAATAGCTCAAGTGGTCCGAATAAGTGTAGATGAACAACTTGTTCTGGATCCCTCTTTACAAGGTACAATGGGGGGTATTTATAGGGGAAAAAGCATAAGGAAAGGACCTATTTACCCCTAGATTACAACCGACATAGTGGAAATTGTTCGGTATTATAAACAAGGTTATTCATGGTAAAGTACTGCAAGGTAGATGGATAAGCTGGACATCCAATCAATCATGTCCTTCGGCTTCGAGGCCTCCATCCTCCCTTCGGAGGGTTCTCCAGGGCTTCGCTCCGTGGTACCCTCCGGTCGTGGCGACGCATCCTTCGAACAACAGTCCGCCAGCTTCGGAGTCCTCATCAGCCGTTGAAGAGTTAATCTTTAAGTCTTGGAAATGGAGTAATTTCCCCCAACAGTAGCCCCTCAAATACGCCTTTCTGTAGTTAACCTGTTTAGAAAGAAGGCAGTATACGGAAAGAACATTTCTATTTTCTGAGGCTTAAAGAGGATTTGGGGATGCTGCGACTTTAGCCGAGGGTTTTGAGCCCGCCGCGTTCGAACCTTCCCCTTCGATTTCTTGATACAGTGGGAACGCATGTTGGGAAGAGAATGGTTTCGGAGTGCGAATGTCGTGGAGACGGTTCCGGAGTACGGACGTCGTGGGGCGCCGTTAGAAGTAGCCGTGATGCATCACGGGGTCCGGATCTTCACGACGTAGGATCGATCTTCAGATAACTAGCTATAGAATAGCCGGATAACTTGCTACAAGCAGCGATAACTAGTGCAACCTGGCAAATAAAACTCGAAGCCAACCACCGTCTTTAACCGGCAACCTGAATCGAGGATTCGCCCAACCACACTCTCAAAGAACCAACCAACACAGCCTACAATCAATCAAGTAGAACCTTAAAGGGAGTAGGGGCACCAATTGGGAGCGGATGAAGCCGCCGCTTCTGTAATCCCGCGAAGGAAATCACAAGAGCAAGGAGGGTAGAGATCTCTCTCTGAATTTGTTAGCACGCAGCTGAACAAGGGGTTCTATATTCAATCATCAAAAGTTGCCAATTACAATGGTGCTAGGGGGTATTTATACAAGGAGTAGACCTTGAAGATAGGTGCGAACACGAAACGAAAATACTAGGCGAACTATGTGAAAACGAATCAGCTTCTGGAGAGTTTCCGCGTGGCTGTTGGTCTTGTGAGCGGTCTTTGGTATTTCAGCAATAACTCCTCCCTGGAAGCTTCAATTCACGAACGGTTGGATCCCTTGGAAAGGTGACTTGATAAGCTTTCACACCATGTATAATATGCACCATGTAACTCGGTAGAATGATGCAGTTTTAATACGAGAACATTGACTTCATGCAGACTGTTGACCTTCGGACCAGCAAGCACTAAAACAGGTCGGACGCCTTCATGCAAACTTCAAATTGGTCGAGGTTAGATTCATTGGAAACTAGACTTCAAGAGTTTTCCAAAAAGTGCTCATTTGCCTTCATATCTTTTGTAAATCAAAAGTTATGATTATTTTTTTGAGACGATTCTGCAGGACTGGCTTGGTTCGAGCATGATTCTTCTATGTGTCCATTTCCTTGTGAGTTCTTGTCATCCTTCTTGGTAAAACTCTTGTTGAAGCTTCTTAGCTCGACTGCGTGTAATTGGTCCATCAAAAACATGTATTGGAGTCGCTGTGGTCGAAGTGGTCGGTGTAGAGGTTGGAGTGGTCGGCGTGGTCATATCATCCTCCCCCTCTTGAAAAGGAGTCGTCCTCGACTCTAAAATATCTTCACTTGTGAATGCTGATAGGTCAGCAACATTGAAGGAGTTGCTTACGCCATAGCTTGGTGGAAGGTCAATCTTGTATGCATTATCGTTGATCTTGGCAAGAACACGAAATGGACCATCCCCTCGTGGCATCAGCTTGGACTTGCGCTTATCAGGAAAGCGATCTTTACGCAAGTGAATCCACACCAAATCGCCTGGTTCAAACGACACCTTCTTTCTATGCTTGTTCATACTTGCAGCCTTACGTGTCGCCTTTAGCTCGATTGCTTCTTTTGTTTTCTCATTTATCTTCTTGACATATGCAGCACGCTTGGAGGCTTCCATATTGGTTCTCTCCTGTAATGGCAAAGGCAACAAATCTATCGGAGCAATGGGTTTGAACCCATAAACAATTTCAAAAGGACACAAGTTAGTGGTAGAATGTACTGCCCTGTTATAAGCAAACTCCACATGAGGCAAGCAGTCCTCCCAATCTTTCAGGTTCTTTTTCACCATGGTTCGCAGCAACATTGACAGGGTTCGATTCACCACTTCAGTTTGTCCGTCGGTTTGAGGATGACAAGTGGTCGAGAATAGAAGCTTGGTCCCCAGCTTGGACCACAATGTTTTCCAGAAGTAGCTCACAAACTTGACATCACGATCAGATACAATGGTCTTAGGCACCCCATGCAACCTCACAATTTCCCTGAAAAATAAATTAGCAACATGTGAAGCATCGTCGCTCTTGTTACAAGGGATAAAATGAGCCATCTTTGAAAATCTATCAACCACAACAAAAACAGAATCTTTTCCTCTCTGAGTTCTAGGCAATCCAAGAACAAAATCCATACTTATGTCTTCCCAAGGAATTTTAGGAGCAGGTAGAGGAGTGTATAAACCATGAGGGTTCAGTTTAGACTTAGCTTTGTGACAAGTGATGCAACGCTCCACGAACCGGATGACGTCTCTCCTCATCTTGGGCCAATAGAAGTGATCACCTAGCAGCTCATAGGTTTTCTTTTGTCCAAAATGACCTGTCAATCCTCCTCCATGGGACTCCTGCAATAAAAGCAATCTAACCGAAGAATTCGGAACACAAAGCTTGTTAGCCCTAAACAAAAATCCATCATGTATATGATACTTTTCCCAACCTTTTCCATCTTTACAATGAGTGTATGGTTCTGAAAATTCAGGGTCATCATTATACATGTCTTTCAAACTTTCAAGACCTATAACCTTCACCTCAAGTTGGTTTAGCAACACGATTTTTCTAGACAAAGCATCAGCAACCACATTGTCCTTACCTTTCTTATACTTCACAATATATGGAAATGTCTCGATGAACTCAACCCATTTGGCATGGCGTCGGTTTAGTTTTGCTTGGCCTTTCAAATACTTTAAAGCTTCATGATCGGAATGGATAACAAACTCTTTTGGCCATAAATAATGCTACCATGTTTCAAGTACACGCACCAAAGCATACAATTCTTTATCATATACAGAATAATTCAATTGAGCACCTCCCAACTTTTCACTAAAATACGCTACAGGTTTGCCTTGTTGCATTAAAACCCCTCCTATGCCAATTCCTCTGGCATCACATTCTACTTCAAAAGTTTTAGTGAAATCAGGAAGAACAAGCAATGGTGCTTCAGTTAAGCGTTTCTTTAATTCTTGAAAAGCATTTTCTTGTGAACTTCCCCATTTAAATTCAACACCTTTCTTTGTTAATTCATTTAAGGGAGTAGCAATGGTACTAAAATCTTTAACAAATCTCCTATAAAATCCAGCTAGACCATGAAAGCTTCTTATTTGACTTACATTTGTTGGAGTTGGCCAATCCTTGATGGCTTTCACCTTGGTTTCATCCACTTCAATTCCTTTTCCTGAAACAACAAAGCCAAGGAACACAACATGGTCTGTGCAAAAACTGCACTTCTCAAGGTTAGCAAATAATTTCTCCTTTCAGAGCTCATCTAGGACTTGTCGAATATGATTCATGTGCGTTTCAAAAGACTTGCTGTAAATTAAGATATCATCAAAATAAACAACCACAAATTTTCCAATGAAGGCTCTCAAAACATGGTTCATCAATCTCATAAAAGTACTTGGAGCATTAGTCAAACCAAAAGGCATAACTAGCCATTCGTACAGCCCAAATTTTGTTTTAAAAGCAGTTTTCCATTCATCTCCAGCTTTCATTCTTATTTGATGGTACCCACTTTTCAAATCAATTTTAGTGAATATTATGGAACCACTTAATTCATCAAGCATGTCTTAAATCGAGGAATAGGATGGCGATAGCGAATAGTGATGTTATTTATGGCTCTACAATCAACGCACATCCTCCAAGAACCATCTTTTTTTGGTACTAAAATAACAGGAACAGCACAAGGACTTAAGCTTTCACGAACATAACCTTTATCGAGAAGTTCTTGTACTTTCCTTTGTATCTCCTTTGTTTCTTCAGGATTGGTGCGGTATGGTGGTCGATTTGGAAGAGCAGCCCCCGGAATAAGATCGATCTGATGTTCAATCCCACGTACAGGAGGTAATCCATTCGGGGTTTCCTTTGGAAAAACGTCCTCATATTCCTGCAAAAGATGAGACACCATACTAGGAAAAGAGGTGTTATCGTTAGCTGACACTAAAATGTCTTTGCACACAAGTACAAAGAGTACTTGATCTGGGTTGTTCCTTACTTCTCTCATCTCAGATTTTGTGGCTAACATGACTAAATTTTTTTCTTCTTCTTTCTTTTGATCTCTCAATTTTTTTTCATATTGGGCTGGTGGCTCTCACTCTCTGATTTGTGGAAGGCACTCGAATTCTTTTTCTCTTCCTTTTCATTCTCATCTCTCACACTAGAGCTCTTTTGCAAATGCTCAGCAAGAATTTGTTGTGGTGTCATAGGTTTGAGTACAAACTTCCTCCCCTTCAAATCTAGAGTGTACTGATTTGTTCTCCCGCAATGCTGAGTATATCGATCATATTGCCATGGCCTCCCGAGTAGTATGTGACATATGGACATAGGTACCACATCACACTCTACCGTGTCAACATATTCACCAATCTTGAAGGGAACTTTTACTTTGTATCCAATCTTGATGTCACCGGAATCATTCAGCCATTGGACATGATATGGATGAGGATGTCGCAGAAGTTTCAGATCAAGCTTGTCAACCATCTCACGACTAGCAAGATTATGACAGCTTCCTCCATCAATGATCATCTTCACTACCTTATCTTGCACTTTGGCTCTTGTCTGAATAAATTATGCCGCTGGCCATTCTCAGCTTCCTTCATCTGAACACTCAATATTGGTGCCACCACAAGAGCAGCACCTTGCTCAAAATCACAGCCGGTATGTTCCTCTTCTTCATGGGCTTCTTCTTCTATATCTTCCTCTTCACTGGTTGATTCGTACTCTCCATTATTATGTACAATGATCACTCTATTATTTGGACACTCTATAGCAACATGTCCACGACCTCCACACTTGAAACACTGAATCCCACTACTCTTGGATGTAGAACCCACTGAAGTGGAGGTGGAAGCTGCTGGTTTGGAACTCGTGCTTGGGGCAGCAGAGTTCTTCCCACTAAAATTACTTTGAGCATTAGAATGTGAGCCTCCAAATGGACCTTTCGCAGCTGATGGTGCAGCAGTAAACTTGGAATTTAACTTGCTTCCTCCAGACATAGTCCTCGTACCAAAAGGCAAAGACTTACTGCTCTTGGTATCTTGCTGCAGTTGGCGTTCAGCTTTGGTGGCTTGATGTACCAAATCAATAAGACGACGGTACGACTGAAACTCAACAATGCGTTGAATATTTCGATGCAACCCAGCCATGAATCGTGCCATAGTTTGTTCTTCATCTTCATATACGTTGGCTCTAATCATAGCCTTCTCCATCTCTTTATAATACTCTTCAACAGAATAACTTCCTTGTTTCAAATTCTGCAGTTTATCAAAAAGATCACGCCGATAATGCTTCGGCACGAAACGTCTTCTCATTTCACGTTTCATCTCTGCCCATGTGGCAATAGGATGTTCTCCATCTTCTTCACGATCTTGGAGAAGTTGCTCCCACCAAATCAGAGCATATACTTCAAACTCTAGAGATGCCATAGCCAACTTCTTCTCTTCTGTATAATTATGCAAGCGAAAGATCTTGTCGACCTTCAACTCCCAAGTGAAATAAGCTTCAGGATCAGATCCTCCATCAAATTTTGGCATGGTAAATTTCAGTTTACCAAGCCTCTCTTCACGATGGCCTCCTCTACGATGTTGGCGATCATGATGGGAATGATTATCATTATTTTCAGATTCGGATTCTTCAGTGTCTTGATTTCTTCGATTCCAGCCCCTCCCTCTTCCATGTGCAGCACTTCAGTTCCTCCGTCCTCTTCTTCCTCCTCTTCCATCACTATCATCACCTTCTTCACCATGGGTGTTTGCTCCATCATTAGGTGGACGACGTCCCCTAATTTCATTTAGTATGGTTTGAAAATCTTGGGCCAACCGATCTTGTCTCTCTTCTAGACTTTGCTGGAATTCATTAAATTGTGCCATGGTGACACATTCATTGATCTCAATGTCGTCACCCATCTTTCTGTAAAATTAGTGACAACAAAGGAACAAGAGTATATGTGGAATAAAAATATATGTGGGATCTCTCAATCTCACTTCTCTTACCAACCGAGGCTCAGTGAAATTCCTGCGGGTTACAGAGAAGCAAAATGTGTGGTGGTACCGAGAGCGATGGTTAAGTGAATACAAGACCAGAGAGTACCGATTACGATGGCTTTTATCTGGAGCTTGGTGGGGATTATAAACAAGGAATGCAATCTGGATTCTAGTTGTTGTAAAGTTAAGCAACAATCCAAACTAGAGGTTCCCTGCTTAGTGCTGATCTCAAAATGCTAAAGATGTAAATGGATCACACACACGTGCAAAGAAAATCTCAGATTGATGCAAACAAGGAGTATGATTGGGATGCAAGTGTTGCAATCAAACCCAACCAAAATTTTGTACCAACAAAAGATAGCGATCTGGTTGCACAACTTGAAACACAAACTTTCAGCAATTGTGCTCTCAAACGAACTGATCTTTAAACTTTTCCTTCACAATTTTTTTTTCAACTTTCCTTTTTTTTGAACTTTTCTTTCTTTTACCTTTTTTTTATAGAACTGAACACAATGACCAGATATATAAGAGGCTCAAAGGACACACGACGGAAAATGATCAGCAACTAAAACAAAGACTCTAATGGACTGAAAATTAACTGAACTCACTAAAATAAAAGATTGAAACAAATGGCTAAACAATATATATGTATATATATTTTTTTGGCTTTTGGTGGATAGGACGAAACAAAATATATGTAGCTAAGGGTAAAGAATCCTACCGTGGAAACTGATCAGGATACCAGATGATGCGTCACGGGGTCCGGATCTTCCCGATGTAGGATCGATCTTCAGATAACTAGCTATAGAATATCAGGATAACTTGCTACAAGCAGCGATAACTAGTTGCAACATGGCAATAAAAACTCGA